>JBBPSX010000326.1:0-14234 GCA_038093815.1 Neoboletus cf. brunneissimus | reverse complement strand
CTTCACCCTGTACTTACTACTTCTGACTTGGTCTGTGCACAGTAGGGTACATTATTTAAACTGCTAGCTAGCTCCCTGTACTCTAGCTTAGCTTCCCGAATATACTCATAACAAGCTCACCTTTGCGTGATCTGCTTTCACCTGTCACTGGACCGGCTAAGCCTTTTGCACCCTCTGTAACTCGACAACAAGGCATTAGACCTGAGTTGACTTGGGCTCCGGACTCCAGATCCTCACCCTCTTCTGCGTCTCCCCCAGTAGACGAACCTTTGCTCCCCTACGTCCTCGACTTGAGCTTTCACCTTCGGGTCTACGGTTGCCCACCCCTGGTTGAACCGTAACAGTACCCTACTGCGCATGGGCCAAGTCAGGAGTGGCAAGTATAGGGTGAAGGGGAGGGTGTGCATGATGTCTGAGTGGGGGTACTACAGCACAGGCATGAAATGGGGTGGAGCAGGGTCAATAGCTGGAGATGAAAGGCAGAAATGAAAAGGGGCACTGTTACGGTTCGACTGGGGTTAGATGAGAGTAGACCCAAAGGGTGAAAGCTCTTGACTAGGCAAACGAGGACGTGGGTACGAAGGAGGCCAAAGGGTGAGAGCGCAGAGGGGAACGAGGATCAGAGGTCCGTAGTTCCGGTCGACTCAGGTCTAATACCTTGTTGTCAAGTACGAAGAGAGGCGAAGGCTAGCTGGTCCAGTGACAGGTGAAGCCGGGTTGCACGAAGGTGAGCTTTTACAGTGTAGATTTGGGTAAGCTAAGCTAGAGTACGAGGATACGAGCTAGCTGTTTAAATAATGTACCCTAATGCGCACAGACCAAGCTGGGAAAGGTAGGTATGGGGCAAGGGGGAAAGGTGCGCGTGGTGTCCAAGCGGGGGTACTACAGCAAGGGCACAAGGTGGAGACGGAACGGAGGAACTAGTTGGAAATGAAGAGCGGAAATGAAAAGGGCACTGCCCGGGGCGGAGGGGAAGGGTTCAAAAGTGAACCCGGGCTAGGGGATGAATTGTAACAGGCACTACCCAGGGTGGAGGGGAAAGGTTCAGAATAGAACCCAGGTGAGGCTGTGAAGTTTAAGTTTAAGAGATGAAAAGTATTGACAGAGATATAAGGTGAGTTATAATAGAATGGGTCAAGATGGAACGGATCGCAAAGGGAGGAGGCATAGGCAAGAGAAGTGTAGAGTCTAGGAAAAAGAGTAGCAGTAGGAATGGATTGTAACAAGGAGTTTATCCTCCCATTTTAACAGGGCCTCAATAATTGTGAGGGTCTTGTGCTCGAAAGTCCTATAATTTTGTTGAGCATCACTCAACTTTTTTGACATGAATCCTGCCAGATGACATGTCTTCCACTCAGGTCCTTGCCTGTACAGTGCACCTACCCCATACAAGGATGCATCACATACAAGCCAAATAGGCTCTTTCTTCCTTGGATCAATAGGTTTCAGTATCAGATATTTGCATGTCATATCCTTGATTATTCAGAAACACCAATCATGGATTTCTCTCCACTTGAAGGGATGTCCATTCCTTTGGATCCCTGTTAATGGTGTAGTATACACTGAGATATCTGGCACGAATTGTGCCAGGTATTCAACTAGTCCTACAAATTGTTGGACTTCATTAAGGGACTTAGGTGTCCCATTTATGAATCCGAGACATCTTGTCTCAGTTGGTGTGAACGCCCTTTTGATCTATGATATGACCTAAACAGTCAAGCTTTTCTGCATACAAGTCACACTTCTCCTGCTCCAGGTAGAAGTTGGCTTTTTCCAATATCTCAAATACAATACGGAGGTGCTGTTCATGCTCCTCCAAAGTATCACTATAGACAAATATATCGTCCAGGTAAACATATACAAATTATCCAATGTGATCTCTAAAGATTACCGTCATTAGACGTTGAAACGTCATGGAGGCGTTACAATCCCCCTGTTGTATTACCTGACTTATAAAAGTCCCATAGATCATCGCAAAGGCCATCTTCCAGATGTCTTCTTCCTCAATCCTGACCTGTTCATATGCATTTGAAAGGTCAATCTTGGAGTGATACTTTGCTCTTGCTATGTTCATATGGATCTGATCCTGATCTGGGAAAGGAGTTACATCCTTAATTGTATTATTGTTCCTTTTGTGGCAGTCTATGACTGTCCACAATTTACTGCTTTTCTTTGGGATGCAAAGCATTGGAGCAGCCTGGGGGACACTCTTCATGATTCACCAGCCCGCATCTGTATATAGTCAGATTTTATCTGACAGTTGTTGTTTCAGCACATTAGTGCATCACAGAAGATGATAAGCATAATGCTTGTCATCTTCCTTCAGTGGGATTTTGTGATTAACTTCCCGCAATGGAGGGAGTTTTTGAACCATCCCTCCAAGTCGATACTTGTAATCTTGGAACCATTGGTTCCTCAACTGGGGTATTTCATCCTCAGTTAGTTGTTAGTCATTTATCTTTATTGCAGCGAGTTGCTGTTTCTCTTTTGGTGTCACCTTCACACCTCCTCCCCTCTTAGAGCCCTCATGGGGTCTACCAGACCTCACAGGGCTTGGGAGTCAGTATGATTGTTGGAGGGGATGTGCTGAATGTCATTGCTGACTCTCTGGTGCAGTTTCCTTCAGGAGGGCAATTCTGGTATTGCCAATGCAGATTATTTGATCTGCAAAATTGAGAATTACTCAGTGTTCTCGTAGGAATGGTATTCCAAGAATACAATCATAGCAATTGATATTTGCTACATCAAAATATATTTCAGAAGACTCACTTCCAATTTTGATCTTGGATTTACTGCCATGGGTAATCTTTAATCAACTACCAATGTAACCTAATTGCAATGTGAGCTGTTGCTCCAAGGGGAAAACTGTGATCCCCATCACTTTTGCAAATGCTGTGCTTATAAAGTTTCCTGTGCTCCCAGTATCTAACATGATGTATGCCTTATGTTACAACTTGCCTAGCCCCTATCCCTTTTTCGGCTCAACCCCTGTCTCACACCCGTGAGCACCGTCTGTACACCTGTAACTTGCCCCTCATCCTCATCCCTCCTCGCCTAGGGAGGCTGTCATCACTCCTAATGTGACCCCCTTGCTTGGTCCTACAATCTGACACCACTCGGACTCTTTGTCTTCCACCCTTGTTCCCACTTCGAGTTACCTCCTCCGTCCTACCCTCTGCCATAGACCTGTTCCTGTGCCTATCCAGGAACACCCTTCTTCCCTGTCACCTGGGACCTTCACCGGTCACATCTGGGGATCTTCCCCATCACTGTCATTTGTCCTCGCATCTGCCCAGGATCTCCCCCTGGCATCCTCGTACGCTTTCTCTTTCTTCTTATTCACCTTGTAGACTTTCATTTACCTTACCATTGGTGCTATTGGCACACCCTCCACCCCAGTCATGCATCTTACCAATGTCAGGCTGTAGTTCACCCTTTGCCCCCACTTATGTGGCCTTTACCCTAGACTTTTCACACTTATCACTTAGGCTTGTGTGTCCTTCTGACGTCCTCACCCTCCACCCATGCCCTGTGCCCACGTTCGGGCTCCTCTTCATTCGTTATCCTTATATACAGGACAATCCTAGCTAGTAGTTCCCTAGCTTCAGCTTACTGGTTCTTCCTCTGGACTTGTACCTAGTCCCTACTGGCTATACCCTTGTATTCACATACCCTGCCTATGCAACCTCCTTGATCGCCTTCTTCTGTCATCTGGCGCCCCCGTCAGGACCTCCTTGATAAGAAGTCGCTTACTGGTCTACGTCTCAGGCCTACCTGGGTTCGAACGTAACACTATCTCCCCAATTTATCTGCCCCCTTTGCCATTGCCATGGACACATCAAAGTACACCTTGGGAGCTATCCTCCTCCAGACCGACTCAAATGGCGACTGGCACCCCTGTTCCTACCTCTCCCAGTCGTTTATCCCTGCCGAGCACAACTATGATATCTATGACAGAGAACTCTTAGCCATCATCCGAGCCCTTAAAGCCTGGCGACATTACCTCCACGGATCCCCCTTCCCAGTCCAGGTCTTCACAGATTACAAAAATCTCACCTACTTCCGCTCCCCTCAAACCCTCAACTGCTGCCAGGTGCGCTGGCTTCTTGACCTTGCTGACTTTGACCTTAAAATCATCCATGTCCCTGGCTTTTAACTGGCTGGGCCAGATGCCCTTTCACGCCAACCAGATCATCTTCCCCATGACGCAGACAACCAAGGAGTCACCCTCCTTCCCCCCTCTCTCTTTATCTGACTCATTGACACGGCCCTCTCCGACCACATTAAATCTGCCTTGCATGACGACCCTTGTGCCCTCCAAGCACTCCAGTCCCTCTCCCACGACAGCCTGGCATTTCTTCGCTCTCATACCTCCCCTTGGCAATTGCTAGAGGGCATTCTCACTTATAATGGTCATATCTACGTCCCTGCCAACCCCTCTCTCCGTCACTCCATCCTCCAGCGTTGCCATGACCACCCCTCCACCAGCCACCCTGGTTACCTTAAAACTTGCCAACTCGTCACTTCTGAATTCTGGTGGCCCAGCCTTGCCTCTTATGTTCGCCATTATGTTGAGGGTTGCATCACCTGTCAGCAAAACAAGTCGAACACCCATTCCACCGTTCCCCCACTCACCCCCATTCATTCCTCCTGCACCCACCCCTTCCAGCAAATCTCCTGTGATCTCATTACCGACCTCCCCCTGTCCAGGGGCTTTGATTGTCTTCTGGTTGTGGTCAACCATGGGCTTACTAAGGGGGTGATTCTCTGCCCTACTAATAAGACCATGACTGTGGAAGGCATTGCCATCCTCTTTTTCCTCTCTGTTTACAAATGTTTCAGCCTTTTTGACAAAGTCATCTCTGATTGGGGACCTCAATTCACCTCGGCATTTGCCAGAGAACTTGGAAAACTCCTTAACTATGACCTCACCCTCTCCACCACCTATCACCCTCAAACGGATGGGGAAACCAAACGTGTCAACCAGGAAGTCGAGACCTACCTCTGGATCTTTTGTGGAGCACACCCTACAACCTGGGCTAACTCGATTACCAATGCTGAATTTGCCCACAACCACTGCCCCCATTCCATTACCAACCAATCTCCATTCTACCTCATGATGGGCTATGAGCCCCACGCCCTACCATTGGTCATCTCCGAAACCTCCCTACCTGCAGTCGCCTCCCACATCAAAAACTTGACAGTGGCCCATGATGAGGCCCTAGCAGCCCACAAACTCACACACCAAGTAATGACATCACACAACCGGAGGAAGTTTAAACCTTTCAAAAAGGGAGATAAGGTTTGGCTCGAAGCCCACAATTTGAAATGATCGGTCATTAACCCCAAATTTGCACCTAAACAGGAGGGACCCTTCGTCATCACCGAGACCCTCTACCCTATCGTCTATCACCTCCACATCCCCTCTACCTGGAAAATACACCCTGTCTTCCACGCCTCCCTATTGACCCCATATAAGGAAAACTCCGTGCATGGCCCCAATTTCCCTGCTCCACCCCCAGACCTTGTAGACGGCAAAGAGGAATACGAAATTGAGAAGATCCTAAAGCACCGAGGCTTCACCCACTCCTGCTTGTATTTGATACGTTGGAAAGGGTATACCACAGAAGAAGATTTCTGGGTCCCTGAGTGCGACCTCAAACATTTGAAGGCCACCCTCCTTGACTATAAGAGACAACACCTGAGACACTTCCCCTCCAGTTCTTCCTCTCACACCTGAACCCACCATCCACCAACCTACAACTATGCCCTGCTCCAATGCCCCTTCTGATGACTACTACCCTGCCACCATCCTAACCACCATTACCCCTTCCTCCGTTTCCTTGATTACTTCACCACCAGTTGCCTTGCCTGCTTCTTCTTCTACTCTTTACGATCCTATACCCTTTGTCGAGGACATTTCCATGTCTTTGTCCCACGTCGCTTCTCCTGGCTGGGGCTCTCCTTCTCCTCCCCCTCACTACCATGCTCCTACTCCTCTTGCAGGCCCTGCTATTCCTGCCACGATCCTCTCAGTAGATCTCCCTGTCTTTGCCCACCGTCTCCATAATGACCTCCCTGATGGGGAGGCCCTCCAGCAGCTGCACACCCTTCTTCACGATTCCCATCTTATGGTCTCCGTCTCTTCTCACCTCAACCTTTGCTCACTCCTCTGGGCCCTCTACAAAGCATACCTCCAGTACTCCCACTTGCACCTCCTCACCGCCCACCCCAACTCGTCCACCAGCGCCCTGTTACAACTTGCCTAGCCCCTATTCCTTTTTCGGCTCGACCCCTGTCTCACACCTGTGAGAACCACCTGTACACCTGTACCTTGCCCCTTGTTCCCATTCCTCCCCGCCAAGGAAGGCTGTCGTCGTCCCTAACATAACTTCCTCACTTGGTCTAACGGCCTGATGCCACTTGGACTCTTCGTCTTCCGTCCTTGCCCCACTCCAAGTTACTTCCTCCATCCCACCCTCCGCCATAGACCCGTTCTCTTGCCTATCCAGGAATGCCCTCCTTCCCTGTCACCTTGGACCTTCACTGGTCACATCTGGGGATCTTCCCCATTACCGTCCTTTGTCCTCATATCTGCCCAGGATCTCCCCCTGGCGCCCTCGTATGCTTTCTCCCTTTTCTTATTCACCTTGTAGACTTTCATTTACCTTACTACCAGTGCTATCGGCACACCCTTTGTCCTAGTCATGCATCCACTGATGTCATGCTGTAGTATTTCCCTTTGCCCTGCTTACACGGCCCCTACCCTTGCTTATTTCACACCTGGCACTTTAGCTTGCACGTCCTTTTGATGGCCCTGCCCTTTGCCTATACCCTTGGCCCACATTTGGGCTCCTCTTGATTTCTCTACTTATATACCGGACACCTGAACGTACTTATTCCCTATCTTTGTCTTGCCTGGTACCCGCCTGGTACACTCCTAGTACCCCTTGCCTGGTACCAGCCTGGTAAACCCCTAGTACCTTGCACCTGGACACCTCTAGCGTTGTAGCACCTGTACTTCGCATCCTATGTCAATGTCCACCCCTTGATGATCTTCTACCGTTGTCTGGCGCCCCCATCAGGACTCCCTCGATTAGAAGATCCCACCAGGCCTACGTCTCCAGCTACCTGGTTGGAACGTAATGTTACAACTCGCCCAGCCCCTATCCCTTTTTCAGCTCAACCCCTGTCTCACACCTGTGAGCACTGCCCATACACCTGTACCTCCCCCCCTGTCCTTGTTCCTCCTCGTCTAGGAACACTGTCATCGTCCCTGACGTGACTCCCCTACTTGGTCTAACGACTAAGACATCACTAGGATCCTCTGTCCCCCACTCTTGTCCTCACCCCGAGTTACCTCCTCCGCCCCACCCTCCGCTATAGACCCGTTCCCGTGCCTACCCAGGAACACCCTAACTCCCGTCACCTTAGACCTTCACTGGTCACATCTGGGGATCTTCCCCATCACTGTCATTAGTCCCTGTATCTACCCAGGATCTCCCCCTGGCCCCCTCATACGCTTTCTCCTTGTTATTATTCACCTTGACGTTCTTCATTTACCTTACCGTTGGTGCCATCGGCACACCCCTTCGCCCTAGTCATGTGTCCTACCGACATCATGCTGTAGTTCCCCCTTCGCCCCACTTACGCGGCCCCCACCCTCACTTATTTCACACTGGACACTTTAGCTTGCACGTCCTCTTGACGGCCCTGCCCTTTGCCCACGCCCTTAGCCCACATTCGGGCTCCTCTTCATTCATATACTTATATACCGAACACCTTAGCGTACTTATTCCCTATCTTCGTCTTGCCTGGTATTCCCCTAGTACCTTGCACTTTGGACCCTAGCGTCGTAGCACTTGTACTTCGCACCTTGCCAATGTCCACCCTTTGATCATCTTCTGCTGTTGTCTGGCACCCCTGTCAGGACTTCCTCAACCAGAAGATGCTACCAGGCCTACGTCCCAGCTACCCGGTTGGAACGTAACACGTAACATGCCCATGTTGTCATCCTTGAGCCACAAATTGACCAGATCACTGAAGAGCTCAAGGAAAACCTCATCATGGCCATGTACCAACTTGACATGCTCGAGTTTTTGAAAGAGATTAAATACTATGACACTAAACTCGCTACTTTTTCCACCCTTGCTTCCAACATCCCCTCTGCTTCATCCTCCCTCCTGAATGACGATGAAATCTGTTTCATGGAACAAGTAGAGGCCCACTGGACTGGACATGAGGGATGCGCCACTCTTCCCCCATCTCACCCTCAGTATGCTGAGATATGTTATGAATGCCACTGCCTGGGTCATATGAGATCCGATCGTCAGTACTATCAATGCCCCCACTGCCTTCGCTGGGCCCCAGGCCACTATGGCTCCCGCTGTGCACTTTACCAATGTGTCATCCCCTCTCAATTGTCTTCGACAATGTCTTCATCCTTGCATCATACCCATTCCTCCTCATCTTCTTCTGCCACCCCACCTCACCCAGTACCACCACCTCATTCCACCTCCTCTCACCCTTGTCGTTGGCCCACCCCTGCATCCCCTCACTGTTCCCTACCCCCACCCCCATGTCCCTCTACCCCAGAATATGACAACAACAATGATGTCTACAATGACATCACCTGGGACAATATCACCGGCTCCCCCTATAGTGGATCAGCCGACCTCTACTAGGATTTCTTTGCCAGTGGCTTGAAGGATAACCTGGGGGTAATGTTACGATCCGTTTCTACATCTACTCCTTTCCTACTCTTTTTTCCTTTGCTTACCCTAGCTTCATCTATGCTTCTTACATCCCACACTTCTATTGGTCACGGTTGGTCACAATCCTATTTACTTTAAACCTTAAAACCACACAGCCTAGCCCAGGTTCTTTTCTGAACCCTTCCCCTCCATCCCAGGCAGCGCCCCTTTTCATCTCCGTTCTTCATTTCTGACTATTGACCCCATTCCATTCCATTTCGTGCCCTTGCTGTAGTACCCCTGCTTGGACACCATGTGCACTCCCTCTCCCCTTTGCCCTGTAGTTACCATTCCTGACTTGGTCTGTGTGCAGTAGGATACACTACTTAAGCAGCTAGCTAGCACTCTTGTCCCCTAGCTTAGCTTCCCAAATCTACCCTCTGAAAAGCTCACCTTTGTGCAACTCGACTTCACCTGTCGCTGGACTGGCTTAGTTCCTCGTATCCTTCACTCACGACAACAAGGCACTAGACCTGAGTCGACTGAGGCTTCAGACCTCTGATCCTCGCCTCCTCCTGCGTCTGTACCTTAGGTACCCTTCGTACACCACCTTGAACCCTTGCCTTTATTCTCTTCATTCAGAGCTTCCACCTTTCGGGCCTACAATCACCCACCCCTAGGTCAAACTGTAACACCTCGCCCCTCGTCCTTGTCCCTCCTCACCTAGGGAGGCCATCATTGTCCCTAACGTGACCCCCTATTACAATCCATCCCTACAACTACTCTTTTTCCTACTTGACTTGACACTTCTCTCATCTATGTGTATTCCCTTTGTGGCTCACCCTATTGTGACTCATTCTAACTGTGACTTGTCTTTCATCTCAGTCAGTACCTTTTCATTTGTTCACCTTAAACTTCACAGCCTCACCCAGGTTCTATTTCGAACCCTTCCCCTTTGCCCCAGGCAGTGCCCCTTTTCATTTCCGCTTTTCATCTCTGGCTATTGACCCTGCTCTGTTCCATTTTGTCCCTGTGCTATAGTATCCCCACTTGGACACCATGTGCACCCCCTCCCCTTCTCTCCATACTTACCATTCCTAACTCTGTTACTGTTATGTTCCAACCGGGTAGCTGGAGACGTAGGCCTGGTAGCATCTTCTGGTCAAGGAAGTCCTGACAGGGGTGCCAGACAACGGCAGAAGATGATCAAGGGGTGGACATTGGCAAGGTGCAAAGTACAGGTGCTACAACGCTAGGGTCCAAGGTGCAAGGTACTAGGGGAGTACCAGGCGTAAGGTACTGGGGGGTACCAGGCGTAAAGTACTGAGGGGGTACCAGGCAAGACAAAGATAGGGAATAAGTATGCTGAGGTGTCTGGTATATAAGTATACGAATGAAGAGGAGCCCGAATGTGGGCCAAGGGTATGGGCAAAGGGCAGGGACGTCAGAAGGACGCGCAAGCTAAAGTGCCAGGTGTGAAATAAGCGAGGATGGGGGCCGCATAAGTGGGGTGAAGGGGAAACTTCAGCATGACGTCGGTAGGACGCATGATTAGGGCGAAGGGGTATGCCGATGGCACCAACGGTAAGGTAAATGAAGAACGTCAAGGTGAATAGGAATGAGGAGAAAGCGTACAAGGGTGCCAAGGGAAGATCCTGGGCAGATGCAAGGACAAATGACGGTGATGGGGCAGATCCCCAGATGTGACTGGTGAAGGTCCAAGGTGACAAGGAAGAAGGGCGTTCCTGGATAGGCACGGGAACGGGTCTATGGCAGAGGGTAGGATGGGGAGGTAACTCGGAGTGGGGACAGGGATGGATAACGAAGAGTCCGAGTGGTGTCGAGTCGTTAGACCAGGTGAGGGAATGTCGTTAGAGACAATGATGGGTTCCCTGGGCAAGGAGGGACGAGGACGAGGGGCGAGGTACAAGTGTACGGACGGTTCTTACAGGTGTGAGACAGGGGTTGAGCCGAAAAAGGGATAGGGGCTAGGATGAGTTGTAACAGTTACGTTCCAACTGGGTAGCTGGCAATATAGACCTGGTAGCATCTTCTGGTCAAGGAAGTCCTGATGGGGGCATCAGACAGCAGCAGAAGATGATCAAAGTAATGGACATTGGGCGAGATGTGAAGTATGGGTACTACAACACTAGGGAAAGTCCATGGGTACAAGGTACTAGGGAGGTACCAGGTAAGATGAAGATAGGGAATAAGTATGCTGAGTGGTCCAGTATATAAGTAAGTGAATCAAGAGGGGCCCAAATGTGGGCCAAGGGTGAGGGCAGAGGGCAGGGGCATCAGAAGGACACGCAAGCTAAAGTGCCAGGTGAAATAAATGAGGATAGGGGGCACGTAAGTGGGGCAAAGGGGAAATACTACAGCATAATGTTGGTAGATGCATGACTAGGGCAAGGTGTGCAGATAGCACCAGTGGTAAGGTAAATGAAAGTCTACAAGGTGAATAAGAACAAGGGAAAGTGTACAAGGGTGCCAGGGGAAAGATCCTGGGCAAATACAAGGACAAATGATGGTGATGGGGAAGATCCCCAGATGTGACCGGTGAAGGTCCAAGGTGACAGGAAGTAGGGGTGTCCCTGGATAGGCATGGGAACAGATCTATGGCAGAGGGTAGGACGGAGGAGGTAACTCGGAGTGGGAACGAGAGCAGAAGATGAAGAGTCTGAGTGATGTCTAGTCGTAAGACCAAGCGAGGGGGTCATGTTAAGGACGATGACAGCCTCCTTGGGCAAGGAGGGGCGAGGACAAGGGTGAGGTACAAGTGTACAGACGACGCTCACAGGTGTGAGACAGGGGCTTGAGCTGAAAAAGGGATAGGGGCTAGGTGAGTTGTAACAGACTCGGCCCGTGTGCAGTAGGGTACACTACTTAGACAGCTAGCTTGCACTCCTGTACCCTAGCTTAGCTTTCCAATTCTATACCTTGAAGCTCATCCTTGTGTGATCTAACTTCACCCATCACTGGACCAGCTTACTCCCTTGCATCCCTTGTACTCAATAACAAGGCATTTGACCTGAGTCAACTGAGACTTCAGACCTTTGATCCTAGTCTCCCCCTGCATCTTTGCCCTTGGGCATCTCTTCATATCTCGCCCTCACCCTCGTCTTTGCCCCTCTAGCTTGAGCTTCTACCTTTCAGGTCTATGATCACCCATTCCCAGGTCGAACTGTAACAAAAGCTAAGCTCTTCTTATTGCGATTACTATCATCATAAACTGCCCACTATTTTCCACCCATCTGACAACTACAGGTGGTGTGCCACCTACTCTGACTCCTCATACGACACTGAAGATAACCCACCCTTTGAAAAAGAGTCTGAGGAAACCACTGACCTTGATGTCCCCATCCCTGACAAAGAAGAAGAACACTCCAGCCTCCTCCTAAGCTGCCAGCTCTCTGTACAACTCTCTCTTCCCTGAGAACCCACCCCACCATCCCCTACCCCAGTTGCCACCTGACCTGTTTTCCCCCTCCCAATGCCTGCCCCACCCTCCTCACGCCACCCACCACCTAATCCTTGACCACCAGCCCCTCCACCATTCCCCACTATGTCCTCAACCAAACCCATCAAACTCCGCATCAGAGCCCCCGAGGCTTTCGACAGAAGCTACAAAGACGCAGATAACTGGCTGAATACTATCCAGTTCTACCTCATCGTCAACAGTGACATCTACAATTCTAAAGACAAAAAGGTTGCCTTCACCCTCTCCTACATGACCGAGGGAACTGCTAAAACCTGGGTGGAATCCTTCCACATGCTGTTACGTTGAAGCGTAACAGGTGACATGACTCATGTCCACTAAGTCCCAAGTGGACTTCCTAAACTATTGTCCTGGAGCTAGGTCTCCGAGGTACGAAACCTAAAAGGGGGCGTTACTTCCTAGCGGGTGGAGTAGAGGGCGATATGAGAGAAGAGGCGAGATCGGGGAGATGCAAGCTCAGAACTTGTAGACATGAAGTATTGTGTAGATCAAAGTTACCGTACACAAGGAAAGTACGTGCTATATATAGTAAGGGATTCAGGGTCCGCTTGGTGGTAATAAGTAAGGGGGAATGACGAGATAGCATGCGAGAGAATGCTACCGAGGAGATATAGAGTCCAGGCCAATAGGAGCATGATCAACTGGAAGTAATAAATAGAGAAAGCCCCCGAGGGCTGTTGTGGGAGAAGTAGTGAAAAGTGTCCGAGCCTACGTCCTCAGCACTGGATCTTCATCAGAGATCTGTGTCCAGGCTGTGTTCCATGTTCCCTCATCACCTAGAGTCAGCAGCACATCTTCCCACTCATCAGGGGTTTCCATGATCATCGGAAGGGGAATCCTGTGACTGGTCACATGGGTGATATTCATAACACACGCAAGCCATCGTTGGAAATGTAGTAAACTTTGGAACCTTTGCCAACTTTGCTACCAAGTTTTACACTGCCTTTTGCCACCAGGATACCATAGGAAACACCATCACCTGGCTGTTGACCACCAGAATGGCTGCAAAGAAAGACAGAACCTTTGATCCCCCTCTTGCTACTTATATTGCTAAATTCCAAGGACACATCCAACAAGCCAGTGTCAAAGATGACAACGTTCTCATCGGATATTTCACTGTGAGACTTCCTCCCTCCCTGATGAGAAGAATCATGTCACTTGACACCATCCCCATCACCATCACCAACTGGTACTTCAAGGCTGTCCACTTCTACACCCAGTGGGAGTGAGCCAATGAAATCACCAAGAGGAACCAGCAGCCATATAGGCAGACCTACCAATCCTTCACTACCCCCACCCTGAAGAAAGACCCAAACATGATGGACACCTTGGTGGTCAAAGTTGAAAAGATGACCCCAGCTATTAAGAAGCAATGTATCGAAAAGAAGCTTTGCTTCCAATGCCACAAACCCAGACATGTCTTCTCCTGCTGCCCCCACTTCACCTCCCCTCATAAACAAGTGAATGTCATCGTTGAAGAAACCAGGGATAAAGGGAAAGGAAAGGAGAAGGACGAGGTCCCTAGTTTGATTGACTGCGAGGACAATGATGAAGACACCCCGGCTATACATCAGGTCCACTACACTTCCTTGGGTTTTTAAATGGGGAAGCAGCCTTGACACCTCCTTCCCCTACTTCTGTTATGGTTTGACCTGGGGATGGGTAACCATAGACCCGAAAGGTGAAAGCTCCTAACAAAGAGGATGAGGGTGGGGATGAAGGTGGTGCGTGAAGGGCTACTAAGATATGGATGCAGATGGAGGCAAGGATCTGGAGTCCGATGCCTCAGTCGACTCAGATCAAATGCCTTGTTGTCAAGAATGGAGGTTACGAGGGACTAGGCCGGTCCAGTGACAGGCAAAGTCGAATCGCACAGAGGTGAGCTTTTCAGAGGGTAGATTTGGAAAGCTAAGCTAGGGGACAAGAGTGCTAGCTAGCTGTTTAAGTAGTGTACCCTACCGTGCACAGACCGAGTCAGGAATGGTAACTACAGGGCAAAGGGGAGAGGGAGTGTGCATGGTGTCCAAGCAAGGGTACTACAG
>JBBPSX010000325.1:0-14234 GCA_038093815.1 Neoboletus cf. brunneissimus | reverse complement strand
TGTGCCACGGAAGCATCCGAACGTTCAAGCGGAGATTTAATTTATGCGCTTCATCAGAGTTTATGTGTAACTTTTGTGACCTACTAGTCGGTCACTAGTTGGCTCGGCTAAGCGCGTGAGTACCACTATAGTATGTTCCTCGATCACTTTGCAAAATTAATCATTGCTGAGTCTTGGCACCTCACACACGCGGTTGCTTGGTATGCGTGTCTGCCAGCAAGATCATATCTGTTCCTGATAGGCATGATCGATGATCATTCCTCCGCAAGGAAAATGGTCCTATCTATATAATCCCGTGCACACATTCGGTTAGTTTTCCGTGGATTCCACCAGAATAAGGCACACGGGAGACAGCCGTTGATGGGATAGGAATTCCAGGCTATATGCCACTTTCGAGTCCGACAACGAACATGCGTTGGTAGGCCATTCCCTCAGCAATAGTACTATGTTTAGTCTACGGAACATTCCGAACCATAACAGCGAGCGCTGCCAGTTGTCCGACTAGTATGCAGCCAAGTCGATACCCTGCGCCTGGATGTTGGCTAGATATATTGTCTCCTCATCTAAAATAAGGAGACCAGACTTTGTGAACATCATCTCGGCCGTAGTGCTGTTTAGAAAGAATTTTCCGATCAGGGTACCCTCGGAGTTCCATACGTGTGTTCCATCCCCACACCCCGAAAATACGTTGCCATTCGTGTCAAGTTGGATGCCGTCTGGAATGCCAGAATCACTGTAAGCAAAGACACGACGGTTTTCGAACGACTGCGTCACTGGATCGACGTCATACTGGTAACTGTTGCAACCCAGAGTAAGGATAGCTGAGAACATACAAGTCCACGAGAACTCACATTGTAGCGGGATACGTCTGATTGTTTCCAAATAAACCACCTACCTCACCCGTGTCAGTCCTGAAGATTTATTTGTAAATCCTCGCTGGGGATTTGGCGGAAATACCGGTGTCCTGCTTACACGAATGCAGTTCTGCCGTCAGGGGTAAATGCGATGCCGTTTGGGGCTACAAATTGGTCTGCGACAACTCGGACTTGACCGGTCGATGGATCGAAGCGATATACCTGAGAAGGTAACATGGGTTCGGGACGGAATCCATTCAGCCAGCCGTATCTACACGAGTCTGTCAGAGTTGCTTGTGTTCTAGATCAAGAGAACACCTACGTGGGGTCTGTGAAAAACACGATATCAGTGCCAGGTAATACCTTGATGTCGTTCAATGAGTTGAACTGCCTGCCATAGAAATTGTCCAGCAGCACAGTCGTATTGAATGGTGGGCTAGGGTTCACAAGTACAATCGAGGGAGGTAGAAGGGCACGTCCTGACGTGACAAAAAGAAGATTTCCCTTGTAAGGGCCCGTCCCTCCGTTGACCATCTGTACAGCGTCAGAAAGGTTCAACTGAACAAATGTGAGCAATTCTCTCCTGGTGTCTATTGTAAATCCTGCTCACGGTCTGGATTTGTATGTTGACTTCCCCCGTAGTAGCAGCAAGGGCGTTATCGACCTCCGTCATGTTAAGCATCGAGACCACGCTATTGTTGTTCCATCCACTATATCCAAGAGGACCACCGGCATTGCTGGAGAAGAAAACGACATTGAGGTCGGGCACGTAGATTGGGGCTTCGTGAGCAAAGGCAAAGCCTGGATTCGACACCACAAGCCGAATAGTTGCATTCAATCCTGTTATATCAAGGAAGGAAGGATCGAAGACTTGAATGAAGGGTGGGGTCGTGTTAGTGGGATTGAAACCCACGAAGGAGTCGTTTGTACGCCATTGGGTGTAATTTGCACCCACAACATTGTATTGGAGGGGATTGATGTACTGAGGGTGTTAATACTCTCTTCTCGTGAACCTCGGTGGAGAACGTACCACAGCACCAGGGGGCAGGGTGAGATCCTGAGCATTGACGGGCTTCGTGGTCGATGCTACCGCAATGGCAATTGTCAATACGGCAAGCGCTGTTACGACCATCATTAGTAAAATGCTGGGAAACGAATTCGCTTTTGTGCTGAAATCTTGTCGTCCCTGCTCTCGCGATATCCCCGCTTTTAGCTGGTGTCACAGCCAAGTTTTCGCCGGGATCGGGCAGCCGCTTGAAACCATCCATGCCAACCTTGAGTCGCCTGACCACCACGGGGAATGACAGGTCTTTGGGAAGCAGCACGGGTACGAGATTTTTTCACAAACGTGATCAATTGGAGTCATGTATTTGTCGTACCTGAATGTGTCTCTCAAGCACATCAGCGATGTCTTGTCCCACACACTTGCCGGGCCCAGAAACCTTCTCAAGGTGACGTATATATCTGGTCTCTTTTGATTGTAGGAAAGGCCGTGGCCGAACATCAAAACTATGATGCCATAAAAATTCAAAGTTTCCAACACGCTCCACCTTGGCTGAAATCTATAAGTTGGGTTGGTCAAATGAGTGCTCGATATATGTTAGGGAGGGTCCACTGACTTTGATCGAAAGAGATGGGCTGCGCTTCGTCACTATTGACAGTAACTAGTTGCGCAGCTGGAGTATCAGGTCGACTCCTTGGTGGCGCCTCAGATGATGCCCACATTGCGTGGCACTCCCGCACGAGCTTGCAACATCTGTGGCCAGAGTCTACGAGTTCATGCCAGCGAAAGTGAGCGAAAGTGCTTTCCTGGGTAGCGCGGGGTCTAAAGGTGAGAATCCATAGTTTGTACCCGTAGCTCCGTTGTCAATCCGTTGCAGTACATAACCTGCTAGCCTTCGGCTTCAAAGCTTCACCGTGACAATGCCTGGTGGTTTGTACTGCGTCATGTTTGCGGCGAACATTAGTGTGAATATTTACTCTGTCTTTCTGGACATCGGTCGATTTGACAGAGAATACGAGCACAGATAAGCTAAAATGGCTAAATTTTCATACAGCTGCTACAAACTAAGTTCTAACAAAATTTGCCAGCCGATGCCCCGAGCTATGGATAATTTACTCTACCTGCGGCGCGAACCCCAGGGTTTTCCCACAAAGCTGGGTGTGACGAGCGCTCCTGAAGGAGGTGCTAAGTCACAATGCGAAGGTCTCACATAGTAAAAGAACTGGCTAAAAGCCTGTGGGTGGTCTGTGTTCAACTGGGGGATTACACCAGGTGGTCTACTATTTGAATAACATGATGTGACGTTGTTTCAAAGGAGATTGTTTGTTCCTAACCGTGAGGTAGCTGTCGAGTTGAGTCGGTGGTGTCGCATGACGGTGTCAAACCATTACACTGGGTAGCCTGCGTCGGAACTCGGAGTCAGTAATCCTCCTAGTTCTTCAAGCTTCAAGTTCCATTCGGTCCACCCGTGCCTATAGGGCTGTGTGTTACAACCTACTTTATAATCAATGCTAGTATTCCTCTAAGCAAACTAAGCATCAAACTAATCACGTTTATTACGTCAATATTACTCTTTCAGTCTTTTTCGCGAAAGCTCCCAAAGATACTGCGAGGGAAACCGGTATCCATCATCTCGTTCTACCAGGTAGTTGGACCTTTGATACTGTGTGAGAAGTGATCCGAGCTATCTCATTTGAACCCAGTCCCATATGTTCGGTGACGTACTGTGCATGTATGGTGCCGTAGGGTCACATACGCGTGTCCTCGATCACTGCGCGAAATTACTCACTGTTTCGATCTCCCTAGTGCGCGATGGCCGCATTGGGGGTGTACTAACCAACCTCACACACGCCGTCGTTTGACATGTATGTCTGCCAGCAAGACTCAGGTCCTGGGCTGTTCCTGCTGGCACCTACGTCATTCCTCCAGCAAGGAAATGATCCCGTCTAATCCCATGTCCACGTGTAGTTGGTTTGCCATCGATTCCTCCAGAACAAGCCATGTAGGAATTGACAGCCAGTGAGTTTGTATTTTCTCAATTGGGTAAGCTGTCCCCTCAGCAATGATACTATTTTTAATCTACGAGACATTTCGAAACTTGGGAACGAACCAGTTTTCTGACTAGTACACAGCCAAGTCGATACCCTGCGCCTGGATGTTGGCTAGATATATGTTTTCCTCAGCTAAAATAAGGAGACCGGACTTTGTGAACATCATCTCGGCCGTAGTGCTGTTTAGAAAGAATTTTCCGATCAGGGTACCCTCGGAGTTCCATACGTGTGTTCCATCCCCACACCCCGAAAACACGTTGCCATTCGTGTCAAGTTGGATGCCGTCTGGAATGCCAGAATCACTGTAAGCAAAGACACGACGGTTTTTGAATGACTGTGTCACTGGATCGACATCGTACTGGTAGCTATTCCAATCCAGAGTAAGGATAGCGATAACTGAGAGAAAACGAGTCCAGGAGAACTTACATTGTGGCGGGATACGTCTGATTGTTTCCAAACAAACCACTGACTTCACCCGTGTCGGTCCTGAAAATTTTACTTGTGAGTCCTCGCTGAGCAGAGGTATCAGTGTCCTGCTTACACGAACGCAGTTCTGCCGTCAGGGGTAAATGCGATGCCATTGGAGTGTATGAATTGGTCTGCGACAACTCGGACTTGGCCGGTCGATGGATCGAAGCGATATACCTGGGAAGGTAACATAGGCCCGGGACGGAAGTTATACATCCAGCCGTATCTACGCAAGTCTGTCAGATCTACTCGCCTCCTAGGTCGATAGAGAACCTACGTGGTGTCTGTGAAAAACATGACATCAGTACCAGGTAACACCTTGATGTCGTTCAATGAGTTGAACTGCCTGCCATAGAAGTTGTCCAGCAGCACAGTCGTATTGAATGGTGGGCTAGGGTTCACAAGTACAATCGAGGGAGGTAGAAGGGCACGTCCTGACGTGACAAAAAGAAGATTTCCCTTGTAAGGGCCCGTCCCTCCGTTGACCATCTGTACAGCGTCGGAAAGGTTCAACTGAACAAATGTGAGTAATTCTCTCCTGGTGTCTATTGTAAATCCTGCTCACGGTCTGGATTTGTATGTTGACTCCCCCCGTAGTAGCAGCAAGGGCAATATCAACTTCCGTCATGTTAAGCATCGAGACCACGCTATTGTTGTTCCATCCACTATATCCAAGAGGGGCGCCATCATTGCTGGAGAAGAAAACGACATTGAGATCGGGCACGTAGATTGGGGCTTCGTGAGCAAAGGCAAAGCCTGGATTCGACACCACAAGCCGAATAGTTGCATTCGGTCCTGTTATATCGAGGAAGGATAGATCGAAGACTTGAATGAAGGGTGGGGTCGTGTTAGTGGGATTGAAACCCACGAAGGAGTCGTTTGTACGCCATTGGGTGTAATTTGCACCTACAACATTGTATTGGAGGGGATTGATGTACTGAGGGTGTTAATACTCTCTTCTCGTGAACCTCGGTAGAGAACGTACCACAGCACCAGGGGGCAGGGTGAGATCAGGAATGTTGGTGGCCCTTGTGGTCGACGCTACCGCAATGGCAATTGTCAATACGGCAAGCGCTGTTACGACCATCGTTAGTAAAATGCTGGGAAACGAATTCGCTTTTTCGCTGAAATCTTGTCGTCAGTTCTCAGGCCCGAGTCTGGGGAAAGGCTTGAACGACAAGTTGAGACTCACTCTCCTGCGATATCCCCGCTTTTAACTTGTATTGTAGCTAAATTTTGGTCGCCGGGATCGGGCAGCCGCTTAGAACCATCCATGCCAATGTCGAGTCGCCTGACCACCACGGGGAATGGTAGATATTCGAGAAACGGCGCGGCTACGAGATTTTTTCACAAGCGTGATCAATGGAGTAATACCGTTGTCGTTACTCGATTTCTCAAGCACGTTAGCGAAGGGATTGTCCCGTCCCACACTCGCTGGGCCCAGTAACCTTCTCAAAGTGACGTACGTATCTGACCTCCTTGTCGGTCTAGGGATGGCCGTGGGGCCGAACATCCGCATCAGGCCTTAGGGACTCGATGTGCCTGCCATAACAATTCAATATTTCCAACACAGCCCCACCTTATCTGAAATACGTAGGCTGGACTGGTAAAATGAGCGCCCGAGATATGTTACTAAATGTTAGCACAGTCCAGTGACTTTGATCGAAAGAGATGGGCTGTGCCTCGCGTCAGCCACTGGTCGCGCAGCTGGAGGCGACCGGGGAGTGGCCCATGATCATGACGCCTCGGAAGACGCGTACATGGTGTGTGGCACAAGCTAGCAAGTTCTGTAGCCAAGGTCTACAAGCGAATGTGGGCGAATGTGCTTCCCTTTGAGTTTTGACCTGGTGCAAAGTCTAGAGTGAACCTATAGTTATACATAACCCTAGCGTGGCTTTGGAGAACAAGCGCGAGGCGAGGTACACACTACAAGCTATCATACGAATGAGTTGAAATGGTCCTCGGACCAGAGGTATCAGTATAAACAATGAGTGTAACAGTTTCAAAGTTGTGAAACATCTTCATGCCAGTGCGGAGGAAGTAGCACTGATGATAACTCGAGAAACACATAGGGCGGCGCCGTTACACGGCCAGCGCGTGCCAAAGAAGTGATGCATTGATGGGTGCTCTGCGGGGAGTATGGGTCAGTATACGCTGCTGCCAGCGGGTACTATTTGAGCCCAAGTACAGATGCACTTTTACTCTCGAGCATCGTGGGTTCGACCCCGCCATACACCGAACTCAGGCTGCCAGTAAGGTATGTACTGATCCCCCATTGCACTCCCCACGATACGGTCAGTTGAGCGTAGCGAAGGATTCCGAATAATCCCGCTCTGCTAACGCGTTGCACTCAGTGCAAGTGCCACTGCCATGTTCATCATGCAGCGGGTCATGGCGTGTGCCAGGTGCCACTGGAAGTGGCACTTCAAACTCAAACATTGGTCTCAGGTAACAAATACGGAGGAAATTTTACTCCGTTCCGAATTCGGCTTCGTACAAACGCAAGTTTCGCTGAGGGCGAGCCCCAAGTACAACCAGGTTTCGTACATTCTGCCAGTGTATCCATCCGGTGCTTGAGCTTGAAACTTGGCTAGCCATAAACCCTCGCCAACCCCGCCTACCGAATTTCCGGCGCGCGGAGGACCAGCCCTGACGAGATCCCATCGCGGACGCCCGCCGTCCCGACGATATGCTTTGAATCATACCCTTCGCGTGGGTGACGAGCGACATGCATGTTTCTTGCTCGCTACCAGATCGGATACGCCTTGGGTGGTGTGGAGGTCCATGTGGGACCAACCTCGCAAGGCAGATAAGGGAGCCAGTTCGGAGGGAGTCCGAGAGACTACTGGAGGATGTGTGAGCACAGTGCGATCATCTTGAAACGAGCGTTAGAGGTTTTGATGGCGTATTGCACTAAATTTGGCATGCCGCCCGTCGAATCTAGTGCTTCTTGAAACACGTATGGTTGATAACTTATATACCCCTAATGGATTCCTTGCTGACCCCTCTTCGTTCTTCCGCCTCGCTCATGTGTGCTAGGCAACTCGTACTGCATTTTCTTCCCAGATAGTATCGCACTGCGTCGTCACTGAGTCTAACTGGTGGCAGGAACAAGGTCAACAGCCTGAGGTTCTTGATCAGCACAAAAGCGAACTCACTTCCCAGCCTTTTACTAACGATGGTCGTAGCAGCGCTTGCCGTGTTGACGATTGCCATTGCGGTAGCATCGGCCATAAAGCCCGTCAATGCTCAGGATCTCACCCTGCCCCCTGGCGCTGTGGTACGTTCTCTGCCGAGGCTCACGAGAAGAGAGTATTAACAAATCCAGTACATTAACCCCCTCCAATACAATGTTGTGGGTGCAAATTACACCCAATGGCGTACAAACGACTCCTTCGTGGGTTTCAATCCCACTAACACGACCCCACCCTTCATTCAAGTCTTCGATCCTTCCTTCCTTAACATCACAGGGCAGAGTGCAACTATTCGGCTTGTGGTGTCGAATCCAGGCTTTGCCTTTGCTCACGAAGCCCCAATCTACGTGCCCGACCTCAATGTCGTTTTCTTCTCCAGCAATGCCGGTGGTCCTCTTGGATATAGTGGATGGAACAACAATAGCGTGGTCTCGATGCTTAACATGACGGAAGTTGATAATGCCCTTGCTGCTACCACGGGGGGAGTCAACATACAAATCCAGACCGTGAGCAGGACTTGGAATGTATAGCACTAGGAGGGAATCACTCACACTCGTTCAGCTAAACCTCTCCGACACTGTACAGATGGTCAACGGAGGGACGGGCCCTTACAAGGGAAATCTTCTTTTTGTCACGTCAGGACGTGCCCTTCTACCTCCTTCAGTTGTACTCGTGAATCCCAGCCCACCATTTAACACGACCGTCCTGCTGGACAACTTCTACGGCAGACAATTCAACTCATTGAATGATGTCAAGCTGCTGCCCGGCACTGATATAATATTTTTTACCGACCCCCCGTAAGTTCTCGATTGATTTAGGGGGCGAACAAATCCAACGGACTCGTTTAGATACGGCTGGCTGAATAAATTCCGTCCCGAGCCAATGTCACCTTCCCAGGTATACCGCTTCGACCCATCGACTGGTCAGGTCCGAGTTGTCGCAGACCAATTCGTAGCTCCCAATGGCATCGCCTTTACACCAGACGGCAAAACTGCATTCGTGTAAGCAGGACACAGATATTTCCGCTCAGCAAGGATTCACAAACAGATCTTCAGGACCGACACGGGTGAGGCCGGCGGTTTTTTGGGGAACAATCAAACGTATCCCGCTACAATGTAAGCTTCTCTTGGACTTGTTTGTTCTCGGTTATCCTCATTTTGCGCTACAACAGCTACCAGTATGACGTCGATCCAGTGATGCAGTCGTTCAAAAACCGTCGTGTCTTTGCTTACAGCGATTCTGGCATCCCCGACGGAGTTCAACTTGACACGAACGGCAACGTTTTTTCGGGGTGTGGGGACGGAGTACAGGTGTGGAACTCCGAGGGCACCCTGATCGGAAATTTTTTCTTAAACAGCACGACCCCTGAGATGATGTTCACGAAGTCTGGGCTCGTTATTTTCAATGAGGAAAGGATATATCTAGCCAAAATTCAGGCCCAAGGTATTGACTTGGCTGCACACTAAATGGAGATTAGGCCTACACGCTGGTATACTTTTGAATGTCTTGTCGACTGAATATAGTATTATCGCGGGGGTTTTGGCCCCGTTGAGAAAATATGTGTGTTTTTGTACTTACAATTTGCATTGGCCCCAAATTCCTACCACAAGGCTGATTTCCGCGTACCTTTCTGGCGGAATCTATAGAAGATTCAAGACCATCTACACGTGTGCACAGGATATGGAAGGACCCATTTTATCCCCCGGGGAATGATGAACCAAAGTTCTCCCCGCAGACCTAGATACCAATAGACCACCTATGTGCGACAATGTACGCCTCTCCAAGTGGTCATCATCGTGCGCCAGGCAGATCAAGACAGCGATCAAGGACGCAAAGCGATCCAGGACACTCGTATGTGACCCCACCATACACCATCCAGCGGCCAACGCCGGCCCGCCAGACGACCGAGCCCATGGGACTGGCCACTGGCTCGCCGTACCATCAATCTCCAGGCTCTCCGAGTCGTAGCTCGTCTGTTGAACGCTTTGGAGATCCGTTCGTCCCCCATCCCGGGTCGCTCCTCGCACACCATCACGAAACATCTAACTCTCCAGGTACAACGAGTTCTTCGACGCCGGTTTCCGCGCAATCACCGCCTCCCCATCGCTCCGGGCACCAACGAAGCTCATCTAGGCAAGGAAGCATTAGAGCGCCACAGGGACCTGGCCCTCTTATCAAGGATGTCCCCCAACCGCCACGTTCGTCGCTCAACGTTCCCACTGCAGTCACATCGGCGGGCTGGGGACAAGGTGTCCAGGTCCAATCTCAGAACCCACCGGGCCCACCCGCTCCAACGCTATTTCAGAACGTGGGCATGCAGCGCCAAGGATCGTACCACAGCATTTATCAACAGCCACCCGTGAGCGTATACCAGAATACGAGCGCGCCGCACCTTTTGCCGCATCATTCTGGACACCACCATCCTAGCACCTCACATCACGTTATCCACCATCGTTCTCGGTCCCGACCTCCAAGTGCTGCATCGCATCGATATGCATCGAGTATTACACAGCCCGTGTATGGTCACGGAAGCTCCGCGACGTTGAATGCTTCGCGCAACTCACTGAACGATGGCGTACCTTCTCAGAGGAATCACCACGCAATGTCGCCGCCTCCTGGCATGTCCACCTCATATCATCTAGGTACCGGGCCTATCCACATGCCCTCGGGATCACCTCAGAGATCTCGGTCGCATACACGTGTTCCTCCACCCAGCACACATGGAACTACTACGACGGCGCAGTCAGTCCACAAGGCGCAGGAAACCATGCCGAGTCCCCCGACGCCCATTCTCGCCGCAAACGAGATCCACCGTATCACGCAACGACCAGCTCTGCCCACAAATTATGACGGTCAGACGCAGACGCGCTACGTCAATATGCTTCTTGCGCTAGACGATATCTCGCCGCTCTTTAACATTCTTGCCTCGTTCTTCACCTGGATCTTGCTCGCCGGATTCTTGCTCTTCCCGGGCACATTTGCATCGTGGAAGGATGCGCCAGCGGGAACCCCTCAAAGTGATATCTTGAGCGTGGTCAATAACGTCTCGTTGTAAGTCCATTCTTCAGATGATGACAAATTCTTTAACCTTGACATGGGTAAAGGTATGTCATTGCATGGATTTGCACGAGTATTGGGGCATGTGGAATGATCTGGTTGTGGTGGAGATGGCAGAGAAATTATGTCTGGATCACTAACCGTATCTTCATGTGAGTGATACACCGCTGAGATGGTAGCTTCTCCTCACGTTTTCAACCCACAAGTCCTGGATGCCTCAACTCCGTTGCCGGAGTAATCTCAACCTTGTCAAGTATCTTCGGCACACAAAGCGGGGTATTTGGCAAGGCGGAGACATCGACGATCATCATTACCGGCGCGTTATCGTTAATCTGTGGGATATTGGTGCTAGTGTACGAATTCTGGTTGATACGAAATCTTAAGTTGGAACACAATCGGGAAGTGGGAGTCGAAATGGCAGGAAGACATGGAGAGGGCGTCTTGGGAGAGAAAAGAGAGGGTCGGAATAGAGGAGAATAGAATCCACAGTGCAACCACGGACTGTTTGGAGATTTTTTTTTTCTGATCTTATGCGAGCGCGAGGGGTAAAGCACGATGCAGTAAACCTGTTCCAATTAGTGGCATGAATCGTTTCGCGAAAGATTCCAAAGTTCGACCATTTTTCGGGAGGCGATACAACAACGTGGGTAGAATACCTGTGTGGAAGCGTTAAGCGAGAGCGCGGAAGGCTATCATGAGCACATCGCTTCCCGGAACTGAAACAAGGACACGAGTTTACCGCGCGCCGATGGAGCGTCCACTCCTCAAGGCAATGGGGCGGTGTTGAGAATTGCATGGGACAACGAAGCGACCATGTAAAAATGACTCCTGGGAGTGATGGATTCTCGTATCGCGGGCGTCAGAAAAAGAAAACAGGGGTGGATTGTGTCATGTAACAGATAGGGAATGTCATTATGCAGCGCTGAGCAGCTGGGCTACCCTGGAGGCAACTTCCGAAGAAGAAAGGTTGTCCAGCTTGACGTGCTTTTCAACACCGTGCTCTACGGAGATGCATTTAGTACAGCCATCAACACGCGCGCGGAAGAGCACGGGAACGCACCAAAGCGAGCAAACACGCGTGCGGGGGTGCCACTGGCCTCCCTGATCAAAACGGGCAAGTCTGGGTTGTGTTTCTTGATGATGGGATACTCGGAGACGACAAATTGGCTTTGATGACAAGTGGAGTCAATATTTTTGGCGTTTAACCACTCGCGGAGTAAAACCCTTGTCGACTCACCGCGTTCCCGCAGATGCCTGGGCTGTTTGGCAGCACAGGATACGGATCTCGCGGAGTGCTGGTGAGAGTGCCTTTGCAAACGAGGACATGGCGGAGATGAGTCTTGTTCAAGTTCAAGGTAGGTTGAGACCATTACATAATACAAAGCGCGGTTGTCAAACCGTCCTCGCCCGCTCTCCGTTGACTTCGACGTCCTCAAAGGCTGCCCGCTGCAGTTCTCGCCCCCGAAGCAACCTCGATACCGCCATGGACGACGAGCAGAAGCGACAACAGGAAGACTGGCTCAACAGCCGCAAGAACAGACTTCCTTCCTTCACGGAGGTCCTGTCGAGAAGGACAAGACCTCCAGTTGACTTGTTCATGTTCTAGTCGGTCCCCGCCCTCCACCTCTGACATCGAATAGTGTGTTGACCTTCTGTCATAACTAGTCTTTTTCTCCAACGGGAGGGCGCAGAAGATATACTAGATTTTTGGCTCGACGTCCAACAGCACGAGAACCTCTGCAGAGCCTACTTCAAGGACGTTCGCAAATCCGGACGAACCATCAAGGAAGACTGGCCCCAGTATTGGGACTATGCGCGCCGGCGCGGCTCAATCTACGGGACAGTCGTTGGTCTCCAGCCGAATGCAGCGAAGCGAAGTACTACCAGCACTAACGAGATGTTGAACGACCACGAAAAACACGCTCTCGCCGCTACTGGTGATGAGAAACGTGCTGGCGGTCGTTCAACTAGCCCGCGTCCACGGACCCCTGGAGTTGACAAGGAACGAATCGCGTCCGCATCACCCCCTACTGCTGAATGCGATCCACATCGTTCGACAACTCCGTTCTCACTTTCAGGACGTACACCCACACTATTCAACCTGCGACGAGCTTCACGTGCCCCCACGATCATTCCCCGTTCTGCCGCTATTTCCCGTATGGACCTCATTGCGTCTGCGGAACGCATCTATCTCCGATATCTCTCTCCTGCAGGCACCGTAGGGTCTCCTGAAAACCATGAGATCTACCTTCCCCCTGCGCTGCGCATACATACTTTCCTACTGAGCAGCACACAGGAGCCCAAGTCGCAAGGTGAGCTGAACATGTTGGCACACATTCCCGATATGTTCCACGCACAAAAGGAGTACTGCTTCCGCGCTATGGAGCAAGACGCATTCCCCCGCTTCCTGAGAGCGAAGGCATTCGGCAATTTGACCCCCCTATCTGCCCTTGTACGCCTTGTGTTAGGTTTGCTCATACTCTGGATCGGGCTAGCTGTTGCGTTTTCCCTCATTTTTCTCGATGTACAACCAAAATCCAAACGCTTCTTCGTGAGTCCGTTTTTAAGAATTACCCCTGCAATAATTTCTAACATTTTTACCACAGCTTTTCCTCCCCTTCACGTTCGCCATCCTTTTCCTCATATCACATCAATACGAGCTGGATCCCGTCCTGGTGTTCCTGGGTCAATCGGAATCTACCCCTTTCCGCACGCTTACGATCCGCGAACCTTATGTGAAGAAGTTGCTCCTTGGCCGTGCCATCTGGGTTACGACTCTCGTCGCGATCTGCGTGACCGCGCTGACCCTGATATTCTGGGCTGTTCCAGGCCATCGACTGTGATTTTTAGAGCCGTGCGGCGGTTTTGTGGCGCAACTGAGCGACAGAGGGGGGAAATGGTCGCATGCACGGACCCTGAGCAGGGACCAAGCGTGGATTTGAACCTGACCTGACGTTTATTCTACCGGATTATCTCTCCCACCAGAACTAGTTTTCTTTTCTTTTCTTTTCTTATTCTCTTATCTAGTTATTCCGCTATCTTCCTTTGACCCACCTCTTATATTTTATCCTAATCCTTTGGCTTTCATGCGCGTCCATCCCATCGTTTTGCTCCATGACCTTGTTTTGGGCTTCTTATACTTTCTTGTTACCCTAAGTGCATTCACATACCCCGTCATCGCTTTTCCGCCCCTGCCGTACACAACAGGTACCACCAAGCTACATCGTTATGCTCTCTCGCTCGTTTTTGGAACGCTTCCGTTGACTTTTGTCTGTAGAAAATTCCTTTACACCTGTTACGACTTGTTATTGACTCTCCTACCGATTCTTGTCCGTCTGTTGTGCTGCAGAGATTGCGTGCGTTAAAAAATTCAATGTATTTCCGTCGCGTCAGGGAGTAGTAATGCAACGGAATCCAAGGCGACAACCGCTTAACCCCTTGACTTAGTACGGCGTTATTCCACGCCATGCGAGTTCCTTTAGAGCTGGTTCGGTAGCTCTAATACGAGTTGCTAAAGTCGGCTAAGACACAGCCGAATTATCGGCTGAAGGCTCAACGATTCGGCAAGAGGCGGCGCGCCGTCTGGCCGAGAGACGGAGTTTGAAGT
>JBBPSX010000324.1:0-14245 GCA_038093815.1 Neoboletus cf. brunneissimus | reverse complement strand
ATCTTTTTTGATGGCTGGGGTCATCTTCTCAACCTTGATGGCCGAGGTGTCCATGGCATTGGGGTCTTTCTTGGAGGTGGGGACAGGGGAGAAGGAGTGATAGTTTTGGCAAATGGGCTGCAGGTTTCGCTTAGCGATCTCGTCAGCTCGTTCCCATTGCGTCTGAAAGTGAACGGCCTTTGAGTACCAATTGGCGATGGTGGTGGGGACAGTATCCAGGGCCATGATGCGCCTCATCATTGATGTAGGGATTCCAGCGGCGAAATATCCGATGAGGATGTTGTCATCCTTGATGGTAGCTTGTTGGACCCATCCTTGGAATTCTGCGATGTAGGTGGCGAGCGGGGGTTTGAAGGTTCTATCCTTCTTCAGCATCATTCAGGTGGTGGAGAGCCAGGCTATGGTGTTCCCAATGGTGTCTTGGTGTCGGAAGGCTTTGTAAAACTCGGTGCTGAAGTCGGCAAAGGTCCCAAAGGTTACAGTGGTGGGGGTGATGGCATTTCAGCAGAAGGCTTCCACCCAGGTCTTAGTGGTCCCCTCCATCATGTAGGAGAGGGCGAATGTGGCCTTTTTGTTTTCAGTGTTATACACGTTAGCGTTGACAAGGAGGTAGAACTGGACGGTGTCCATCCATGCTTCTGACTTCTTGTAGTCTCTGTTGAAGGCCTCAGGGGTTCCGATGCGAAGTTCAACAGGTTTGGTTGAGGACATTGTAGGGAACGGGGGAGGAACGGGTGGTTGGGTGACAGTGGGTGGGTGGTGCGAGGTGGAAGAGGAGGGGATAGGAAGAGGGAAAACAGGTTGGGTGGCGATTGGAGTGGGAGAGGGTGGGGTGGGTTCTCAAGGAAGGGAGAGCTGAGCGGAGAGCTGGTGGCTTAGGAGGAGGCTGGAGTGTTCCTGTTCTTTATCAGGGATGGGGATGTCAAGGTCGGTGGATTGTTCCGACTCTTCTTCAGAAGGGGGGTTTTCTTCGGTGTCGTATGGGGAGTCTGAGTAGGTGGCACACCACCCGTAGTGGTCAGCGGGGTAGGAAATGGTGGGCAGTTTATGATGATAGTAACCGCGGTGGGAAGAGCTTAGCTTTTGTTACGGTTCGACCTAGGGATGCGCGACCGTAGACCCGAAAGGTAGAAGCTCTGGGCTAGGAGGGCGCAGGCGAAGGTGAAGATGGCTACAGGGAGGGTTCGAGGTACAGACGCAGGAGGAGGTGAGGATCGGAGGTCCGAGGCCTCAGTCAACTCAGGTCAAAGGCCTTGTTGTCGAGGACAAAGGATGCGAAGGGCTTTGCCAGTCCAGTGACAGGTGAAGTCAGATCGCGCAAAGGTGAGCTTTTAGAGAGTAGATTCAGGAAGCTAAGCTAGGGTACAAGGGTGCTAGCTAGCTGTTTAAGTAGTGTACCCTACTGCGCACAGACCGAGTCAGGAATGGTAGGTACAGGGCGAAGGGGAACAGGTGTGCATGGTGTCTGAGTGGGGGTACTACAGCAAGGGCATGAAATGGAATGGAACAGAGGCAATAGCCAGAGATGAAGAGCGGAGATGAAAGAGGCGCTGCCTGGGGTGGAAGGGAAGGGTTCGAAAAAGAACCTGGGCTAGGCCGTGTGGTTTAAGGTTTAAATGAAAAGGGGCCATGACTGATCGTGACTAATGGAAGCGCGAGACGTAAGAAGCATAGGTGAGGCTAGGACGAGTGAAAGGAAGAAAGGAAAAAGGTAGATGTAGGAATGAATCGTAACACATGGTAAAGGAAGAAGTCAACGACTTTCAGGTTGACCTTTCTCAAGTTGATTGCAGTATTGATATGGTCACCAAGCATGCTATCCTCTCTAGTCAAGAGTTCATCTTCCATGAACTGAACATCAATCCTAAACTACTGGAACTTCCATAAATCTCTGCTTGGTTGCAAAGCATATCATAGACTGACTTTGCACCATCGAACAACTCAAACCTGTGTTTCCCATGTCCCATGGATGCAGTTCTGACTGTGACCAAGCGAAAGGTGGAAGAGATGCCACAGGATTCAGGTGTGGACACAGCAGTTGCAAAGTGTTACGTTCCAACCGGGTAGTTGGGAACGTAGACCTGGTAGTGTCTTCTGGTCGAGAAAGTCCTAACGGGGGCACCAGACAGCAGCAGAAGACGATCAAGAGGTGGACATTGGCAAGGTGCGAAGTACAGGTGCTACAATGCTAGGGGAAGTCCAGGGTACAAGGTACAGGGGGGGGGGTACCAGGTAAGACAAAGATAGAGAACAAGTGTATGAAGAGGTCCAGTATATAAGTATATGAGTGAAGAGGAGCCCGAATGTGGGCTGAGGGTGTGGGCAAAGGGCAGGGACGTCAAAAGGACACACAAGCTAAAGTGCCAAGTGTGAAGTAAGCAAGGGTGAGGGCCACATAAGCAGGGCGAAGGGAAATACTACAGCATGATGTCGGTGGATGCATGACTAGGGTAAGGGTGCACGTAGATAGCCCCAAAGGTAAGGTAAATGAAAGTCTACAAGGTGAATAAGAAGAAAGAGAAAGTGTACGAGGGCGCCAGGGGAAGATCCTGGGCAGATACAAGAACAAATGATGGTGATGGGGAAGATCCTCAGATGTGACCAGTGAAGGTCCAAGGTGACGGGGAGTGGGGTGTTCCTGGATAAGCATGGGAATAGGTCTAAGGCGGAGGGTAGGGCAGAGGAGGTAACTCGGAGTGGGGACTAGGGTGGAAGACGAAGGGTCCGAGTGGTGTCTAGTCGTTAGACCAAGGAAGGGGGTCACGTTACGGATGATGACAGCCTCCCTAGGCAAGGAGGGACGAGGACAAGGGGCGAGGTACAAGTGTACGGACAGTGCTCACAGGTGTGAGACAGGGGCTAGAGCCGAAAAAGGGATAGGGGCTGGGCGAGTTGTAACACAAAGCTTGGTGTAACTATCTTGTTCGCTCATCCAGGTTGTTATTTTGAATCCCTCATATTAGCAGGATATAATCAGGTTAGAATATCATGTTGGAACTCTTGAACATTACTTCAAGCAGTCAATCGACAACATTCACCACTTCTGCCCTTCAAAGTCAAGGAAAGCCATGGCCAGAGGCCACAGACCAGTGGTGCAACTGAGTTCTTAACTGAACGTTTCAAGTCTCACTGCTCCCATTGACACCTCACTCACCCTGGATATCCCTGGAAGCCAGAGTTGCACTGGCCACAAGACAAGGTTCCAACACCTATTCCTGGCTGCTACTGGCATTAATCCAGAGTCCCTCACGATCAAAGGTGCAAACAAATTCTTCCTCTTCATGGAGATGGCACAGAATTTCATTGGATCTCTTATGAAATAACATCAAAGAAATGGGTCAAGGCAATGGATGAATATAATCATCGACTGGTTTAGAAGCTTGGTATAGCAGCTGTTTGTTAGGACCAGGCTGGAACTCCAAGGTGTAACTCTGATTGTCTGGAGTTCAGAGGGTTTGAGATGTTTGGCTTCACCTTATGTGGTGTGCCCTTGTTGATCTTTCGGTGTCTCGTATTTCGGAGCGAAGAGGATTAAGCTGGAGATGCTCAGGAGGGGGAGTCCAAGTCTAAGTTGATATCAGAACTAAAGTAAGTACAGGAGTTGTTCAGAAATCTTATATACTACGGGAGTCGTAAGTATTAGTAATCGGAGTGGAGTGGATTGCTAAGTAACTGAGTGTTAGGGGTCAATAGGCCCATAAGTAGTCTAGTACATTAGTCTGGTACATGTGATTGATATATCACATGTATCGTAGTAGCATACTTATAACAAGGGGCTGTTTTGACAACGGCCCCATCCTACCTCTACGATACTCTACACATCATCTTGTGAATCTCATAATGGTTCACTTCACTTGTGTGATTCTGAGTAATCAGGTAGATTCACCACCTTACATTTTTTTAAGTTCGTAAACTTTGATTCACGATGATGAGCTGCACAGTAACCCATAGTCAAGCATGGGTAATGGTGGGAAACCTGCCTGGAGACAAGGGAAACCCACCTCCAAAGGACATCGGATGACAATCCCCAAGAGAATCCCCCGATGGAAAAAAACAGATGAAGAAAGCTAGAAAAGAAGCTACCACTCCAAGTAGTGAGATTGGAGAAGTAGGACAGGGCTTGGGAGATCTCCTGAACCCACCTACAATGAGTGCCATTGAAGGAGTTGTACAGGGTACAATGGATACTGGATCCTGTTATGTTCGAACCCGGGTAGGCCTGAGACGTAGACCTGGTGGCATCTTCTAGTTGAGGAAGTCCTGACAGGGGTGCCAGACAGCAGTAGAAGATGATCTAAGTGGTGGACATTGGGCAAGGTGCAGAGTACAGGTGCTACAACACTAGGGGAAGTCCATGGTACAAGGTATGAGGGGGGGTACCAGGTAAGAGGGGGGTACCAGGTAAGAGGGGGGGTACCAGGTAAGATCAAGGTAGAGAACAAGTGTACTAAGGGGTCTGGTATATAAGTGTACAAATGAAGAGGAGCCCGAACGTGGGCCAAGGGCATGGGCAGAGGGTGAGGACGTCAGAAGAACGTGCAAACCAAGGTGACAAGTGTGAAATGTCTAAGGTAACGGCTGTGTAAGCGGGGGTGAAGGGGAAAACTACAGCATGACATCAGTAAGACGCATGACTGGGGCAAAGGGTGTGCCAATAGCACCAATGGTAAGGTAAATGAAGGACGACAAGGTGAATAAGAACAAGGGAAAGCATACGAGAACGCCAGGGGGAGATCCTGGGCAGATGCAAGGACAAATGACAGTGGTGGGGGAGATCCTCAGATGTGACTGGTGAAGGTCCAGGGTGACAGGAAGGAGGTCATTCCTGGATAGGCATGGGGACGGTTCTACAGCGGAGGGTAGAATGGAGGAGGTAACTCGGAGTGGGGATGAGGGCAGAGGATGAAGAATCCGAGTGATGTTGGGTCACAAGACCAAGCAAGGGAGGTCATGTTAGGGACAATGATGGTCTCCCTAGGCGAGGAGGGACGAGAATAAGGGCGGGGTACAAGTGTACGGACAGTGTTCACAGGTGTGAGACAGGGGCTAGAGCTGAAAAAGGGATAGGGGCTAGGCAAGTTGTAACAGATCCAGGACCATAATGAGTCCATTAACCCCACAGCGCTCCAATGTCAAGTCTATTAGACTCATGATCAAACACGACCCATTTACAAGGAACAAAAGTCCCTTAGCACAAGTTTATATGGAGGCAACAGCTCCTACATGGAGAGATCCACAGGTCCCCATGGATCCCCAAGTCACATTAGCGACAGTAAATGAGTTCCTTGAAGACCTACAAAATCAGTGGATCGAATACAGGCAAGGGCCCTCTGACTTCCACAATCACAGGGTAGAACCCGGCCATCACCAGGCCCTAAAGGTCGAACGTCTAATGGCCACCCTTGCAAGGGAGACTGATAACAGATTGACCAGCTGAGCTGGGAGCCCAGGTGTTGATACAACGATAAAACAAGAACTGGAGGGAGAAGGCCCCTTGAAGGTTATGGATAAAGGCAAAAAACGTCACCAGAGGGAATTAGCCCCAGATATGCCCAATCACCCAGATTATCTATCTGGATGAGACTCAGATATCATTCGCCACATGTATGGGTCAAGGTGTGGAGCTGCCATCCTCCAACAGATGGCGAGGAATAGGGCAAATGCCCCTGGGGAAGAAATCCCTGTTGTGGTACATCAGGATGACAGAGGACCCCCCGACAATGAGAGCAGCAACGACAAAAGAGCACAAAGACCCCACCATCAGGGAAATGGAAGAGGTCCACCTCTAGAGAGAAGACCAAGAGAAAATGAACCCCCCAGTAGGGGCCCTCCCAAAAGAGGCCCTCCTGGAGGAGGACCTCCGAGAGGAGATCCTCCAGGAGGGGATCCTGATGACAATGATCCTGACGAAGATCCCAATGAGAATCAGGGTGAGAACCAAGGGGGTAATCCCCTATGAAGAAATTATCTGAGGGGATATATCCTGGGAAATACTAGGTACCAAGATCATATGTAGCGCAGATATATGTGCTGCATAGAAGAGCAGGTTAGTCAACTGACAGGCCCATTGGGGTCTGAGATAAAGGCGATGAACCCACCGAAACCTAGTAAATACGGAGGTCAAGATGACCTTGAGAAGTTTGATGACTGGGTTAGCCAGTTATTGAAGTACTTTCATACTTTTAAAATAACTGGACCAGACTGGGGTGAGGATCGAGTCCTCTATGCCAGATTATTTCTGGAGGGAATAGCCTCCGAGTGGTATAATCAGGAGATTGAATCCCCAGAATGAAGGATTGATTACTGGTCATTTAAAGACCTCATATGTGGATTATTCAAACAATTTGTCCATGAGGCATCTGCTCAGAATGCTGCTGATCAATACAATCAGACAAGGTTTGACCTGGAAAAGGGAGCTCTTGTGTATTATAACGATTTACATCATCGGGCGTATCGGATGGTTCAACCACCCAACGAGTATTCGTTCAAACAGAAATATATACATGGGTTACCCCACTCAATCGTGAAAATGATATTCGAAGTGTGCAGAATATCCGCTGAATACTTGACGATAGAAGAAGTCCTCAAGGAGGTGCAGCGGATGGAAACCATGCAAAAGGTGATAAGCCTTTTAACGAAGTCGGGTCATAACCCCAGAGGAAAATCTCATAAGATGAAGGATAACTCATATAATAGAAAGGGCAATAATAAGCCCACGATGATGCAAGGGGAAAAACCCAAGTATTTCCAGAAAGGCAATACCCTTTATCACTGGAAACAGAAGTTGCAAAACTTCAACCAGAAGAAAGACTGGAGGGGTGGAAATGAACCCCAAAAGAAAGAACAACAGGGCCGGACCCCTGATAAAGGGGGACAACCCCAGAAGTTCTTACACGGCATACACTGTTTTAGGTGTAAGAAGGAAGGACATATGGCAGATAGCTGCCCAGATAAAGTTGGTGGAAACCACCCGGCGGCAAAACGATGCCTATTTGCAGTTGAAGTACAAGACGAAAATAATGAATCTTCATCAACTCATGGCGAAGATGAAGAAATTGTACTCAAAACAGAAGAGTCAGTGGGGGATGATTCCCCTATATATGAGGCAGGAGGAAATGACCCTGCTGATAACGAGGAATCACTCATTAATGTCGAGGATGAATACAAAGTCGATGAGGACGATGAACCAGTTGCGTACTTAGGCATGATGTATGAGGAAGAAGAATCCTCCAAGGACGAATTTATCGTTCATTGTGCAATAATGCATGAGGAGATTGATATCGATCTCCCAGGACTTGAGGACATACAATCCTTAGAACCCACTCAAGGCAAATGGGGATGGTCGAACAAATACGTGTATAATGGCACACCAACTGAGAGTCATGGAATGGGAGAGATTAAATCTCCTAGTAAGGACAATAGCGGTACAATCCGCGGCCAGGAGAGCCGGTCATCACGATGACGAATTGGGAGAGAGTATAAAAGCTCTCATTAAAGGTATACAAGACCAAAGGGAGGACCACGCAGGTCTCCATATCGACCGACATGAAGTCGAACTACAGACTCGGTTAGGGACCATCTGGGTCTGCTGAGAAGGGGAGATTGAAAGCCGCCCCAGAGCCGAGACACATGGGTCTGATAAGACCAGAATGGATATCAAAGTTGAAATGGGGGAATTAACCCTCCAAAGGGATGTGGAATCCCCCAAGTGGATGTGGTCTCCACTATATGGTGCAATCCATCAGGGATCATCCTGCCCCAATTGCAATGCTCGAGTAGAACACATATCCAAGCATGCGATTGATGGTGTACTGTCACTAGCTGTTGCTCAACAGCACCCATAGCAATTCGCAAGATGTGAATATGACCATGGGTGGGAGGATAGCGAACGAGTGCAAATCAGAGGATATGGAATGGATGTCGATCGCATCCATTGCGCCATGCACAAGTTAGCGAATTGTGTAGTGAAAACTACAAGGGCAATTAGATGGGCGTCAGAGGATGCCAGGGATTATGCTCATGTTATGAGCAGAAATGGAAATTCCACAAATTTATGGGAAGGCACAATAAGAGAACTGAGGACAATTGATGATGTCCTCTTAAGAAGCCTTCCCAGGAATGAGATATTTGAGTTCAATGACAATTTTGTGGTCTATACACCACATGGGAATGTCTCTATCAAGTTTAAGAGCTCAGAAGAGCAGCCAGTAATTCGGATGGCCGCAATGAATACGACAAAGAATAAAGAAAGTCCAAGTGAAGGCCGAGCCTTCCGGTATGCAATAAATACCAAGAACACAGCAGATTTGTCTGCAAAAAGTAACTGGCCATGAATAGGACCGGAGATGCACAGATGCGCAACCATCGAAACAAAAGTTAACGGATGTAAGGCATACATCATGTTAGATACCGGGAGCATGGGAAACTTTATAAGCCCAGTGTTTGCAAAAGTGACAGGGATCACAGTTTTCCCCTTGGAGCAACAGCTCACATTGCAATTAGGTTGCATTGGTAGTCAATTGAAGATTACCCATGGTGGTAAATCCAAGATCAAAATTGGAAGCAAGTCTTCCGAAATATATTTCAATGTAGCAAATATCGATTGCTATGATTGTATTCTTGGAATACCATTCCTATGAGAACACCAAGTAATTCTTGATTTTGCAGATCAAATAATCCGCATTGGCAATACCAGAATCGCCCTCCTGGAGAAAACTGCACCGGAGAGTCAGCAATGACATTCAGCGCATCCCCTCCAACAATCGTACTGACTCCTGAGCCCTGTGAGGTCTGGTAGACCCCGTGAGGGCTCTAAGGGGGGAGAAGGTGCGAAGGTGACACCAAAAGAGAAACAGCAACTCACTGCAATAAAGATAAATGAGAAACGACTAACTGAGGAAGAAATATCCTGGTTGAGGAACCAATGGTTCCAAGATTACAAGCATCGACTTGGAGGGATGGTTCAAAAACTCCCTCTGTTGCAGGAAGTCAATCACAAAACCCTGCTGATGGAAGACAACAAAGCATTATGTGTTATGATTCATTCCTACAGTCTACCTTTTTCCTTCCTCTCCCGCACTCCTCCCAGTCTTACCTATGCTTCTTACGTCTCACGCTTCTTTCAGTCATGGTTAGTCATGGCCCCTTTTCATTTACATCTTAAACCACACAGCCTAGCCCAGGTTCTTTTTGAACCCTTCCCCTCTGCCCTGGGCAGTGCCCCTTTCATCTCCACTCTTCATTCCCAACTACTGCCTCTGTTCCATTCCATTTCGTTGTTGTGAGTCTAAGCGATCAAGCGAGAAGGCGAAGACGAGGAACTGGAAAGCAAACCCAAAGAAGAAGATCTTGATGATAAAGGCGAAGTATAGATGGGAAGGGGAACTCGCAGATGATAATAGCCAAAGATTAGCTATGAGGCTCCTAGTAATCCTAGACTCACTGTAGTTGGAACTACCGAGATCTTGAATACCGTCTTAGGAGAAGTACTCTCGTGAGTATCCAAGGTCTAGATGACTATCTTAGAACTGGGGTTCTAAGGTCATCTAGTGCTATATTATATACTAAAGTACAAAGGGCATGGACCAAGCTGTGCGTGTAAGTAAACGACCGAAGATAGTAAGTATGGGTGTAGGGTATGACGTAGTACGGGAAAGATGAGTAATAGGGGAACGGAGATGAAGGTGGGAGTGGGAAAGGAAGTGCGTCATGGGAATCGGTAAGGTCTAGGCCGATGGAGGACTAAGTCATGGCCGAGGATATAGGAGAGGGAAGATAAGATAATGTAAGTATCAGGTGACCGTGGAGGGAGGAGTCACGTGATGAAAGAGAGGGGAAGAGCACATGATCGTGGGAAGGTCACGTGATCAGAAAGGTCTAAGGTAAAAGCGGTAAAGTAAAGTAAGAAAGATTAAAAGGTTAGCGAAGAGGGGCGAAGAAAGAGAAAGTAAAGCTTTATGAGCGTGAACTCATAACATTCGTGCCCTTGCTGTAGTACCTCCGCTCAGACACCATGTGCACCCCCTCCCCTTCGCCCTGTACTTACCTTTCCTGACTCGGTCTGTGCGCAGTAGGGTATACTACTTAAACGGCTAGCTAGCACACTTGTACCCTAGCTTAGCTTCCCGAATCTACTTCTTACAAGCTCACCTCTGCACGATATGACTTCGCCTGTCACTGGACCGGTGTAGTTTCTTCGCATACTTCATCCTCAATGACAAGGCATTTGACCTGAGTCGACTGGAACCCCAGACCTCTGATCCTCGTTCCCATCTGCACCTCTCGTCCTTAGATGACCTTTGAATCCTCTCCGCATCTCGGTCTTCGTCCTCTCCTGTTAGGAGCTTTCATCTTTCGGGTCTATGGTCGCCCACCCTAGGTTGAACTGTAACATTATGCTTATCATCCTCTGCAATGCGCTGATGCACTGAAGCAACAACTGTCGGATAAAATCTGACTATACACAGATGTGGGCTGGTGGGTCATGAAAAGTGTCCCCCAGGCCACTCCGACGCTTTGTATCCCAAAGAAAAGCGGTAAATTGTGGACAGTCATAGACTGCCACAAAAGGAACAATAATACAATTAAGGATGTAACTCCTTTCCCGGATTAGGATCAGATCTGTATGGATGTAGCGAGAGCAAAGTATCACTCCAAGATTGACCTTTTGAACGCATATGAACAGGTCAGGATCGAGGAAGGAAACGTCTGGAAGATGGCCTTCGTGACGATTTATGGGACTTTTATAAGTTGGGTAATACAACAGGGGGATTGTAATGCCCCCGCAACATTTCAACGTCTAATGACGGTGATCTTTAGAGATCACATTGGATGATTTGTATACATCTACCTGGACGATATATTCATCTATAGTGATACTTTGGAGGAGCATGAACAGCACCTCCATATTGTATTCGAGATATTGGAAAAAGCCAACTTCTACCTGGAGCAGGAGAAGTGCGACTTGTACGCAGAAAAGCTTGACTGTTTAGGTCATATCATAGACCAAAAGGGTGTTCACGCTGACCAAGACAAGATGTCTCAGATTTGTGAATGGAGGACACCTAAGTCCCTTAATGAAGTCCAACAATTCGTAGGACTAGTCAAATACCTGGCATGATTCATGCTGGATATCTCAGTGTATACTATGCCATTAACAGGGATCCAAAGGAATGGACATCCCTTCAAGTGGAGAGAAATCCACGATCGGTGTTTCCGAATGATCAAGGATATGACATGCAAATATCCGATACTGAAACCTATTGATTCAAGGAAAGGAGAGCCTATTTGGCTTATATGTGATGCATCCTTGTATGGGGTAGGTGCACTGTATGGGCAAGGACCCAAGTGGAAGACATGTCGTCTGGCAGGATTCATGTCAAAAAAGTTGAGTGATGCTCAACAAAATTACAGGACTTTCAAGCGCGAGACCCTCACAATTATCAAAGCCCTGTTAAAATGGGAGGATAAACTCCTCAGATTCAAATTCACGATCATTACTGATCATGAGGCGTTGGGATACCTCAACACACCATGAAAGTTGTCAAGTAGACAGATTCGGTGGATCGACTACATGTCGCGATTCGACACATGAATCATTTATGCCAAAGGATCGGAAAACTGGGTAGCGGACTGTCTGTCCCATTATTATGAAAGGGAAGAGGGGGATAGTGCCCCCAACGACAAAGAAGTTGACTGGGCCAATGCGGATGTGTAATTGGATCCAGAGGGGGATGATCTCCCCCAAGATAGATGGCTTGAAATAAAAGCTATGGCAGTGGAGGATGAGATAAACCCTCGGAAGAGTAAGCAACTCACTGAGAAATGGGAAACCCATATCCTAGAGGCACAAGAAATGGCCTCAGCTGCGGAAAGGAGCACTGAGGAAACCCCTCGCACTACTGTGGAGGAGGATCCAACAATTCTTGAATCCGCTGGAACATCAAGAGTACCTCTCATAGAGTACAGGGATCAATCCGATTTCTCAAAAGCTATCTGTGAAGGATATAAGAGTGAGCCTCTGCTCGCAAAAATAATGGCTCAACCAAGCCATTTCCCACAATTCATGGAGAAGGAAGGTCTCCTCTACACGAGAAATCGTGGTGACAAGGAGGTCTTATGCCTCCCACATGCAAAGTACAAGGGCGATAATATTATCACCAAGGTCATTGACCAAGCTCATAGAGCCCTTGGGCATTTCAGTGTCCAAAGAACCGCAGACTATATTGGTGGCCAAAAATTGGCTGTGAAGTGGACAAGTTCTGCAGAACTTGTCCAACATGCCAGGCCATCAAGCCAATAAATAAATTACCCCAAGGGCTGCTACACAGCCTACCAATCCCAAGGCAACCATGGGGATTGATTGCCATGGATTTTGTGGGACCATTCCCACCGAGTGAGGGATATGATTACCTCTGGGTTGTATTGTGTCACCTCACATCTATGGTACATTTGGTACCCGTGAAAACGACGGTAAAGGCGTCTGAGCTTGTGAGCAAGTTCATACAGGAAGTCGTAAGACTTCATGGACTGCCTGAGACTATAGTCTCTGACTGGGATGCGAAATTCACATCGATGTTTTGGCACGAACTGCATTAGATGCTTGGAGCAAAACTCCTAATGTCTACTGTGTTCCATCCACAAACAGATGGTGCCTCAGAGAGGGCCATCAGGAATGTAGTACAAATACTACAAGCAGTTGTACAACCCGATCAGAAGGATTGGGCAATGAAGTTGCCTATGATAGAGTTTGCAATCAACTCAAGCATCAGTAGCTCTACTGGGTTCGCACCCTTTGAGCTCAATTACGGGTATATGCCCACGTTAATACAACATATCATGGAGGGTAAACCCTCGACTGCACTGGAAGTAAAAACATTCGTACAGAATGCAAAGAGAAACTTGGAAGTGGCACATGATGCCATCATAGGAAGTAGAGTGGTTCAGATATACCACACAAACAAAAAGCAAGAGAGAGGGAAAGCCCTCCAGACTGGAGATCTAGTGTACCTCTCCACAGCAAATTTATCGATGCCAAAGGGACAGACAAGGAAACTCGTCCCGAGATTCATCAGACCAATGAAGGTCCTAAAGGGAGATGGTGCCAATGACACCTACATGCTCGATCTCCCAGAGGAGATGAGTAAGAGGCGAATACACCCCAAGTTTCATATCGGGCTACTGCACCGATATGAAGAGAACAATGATATGCTCTTCCCAAAAAGAGACACGCATGCATTCTACAATGTTGGACAACCCGACGAGGAAGAGTGGTATGTAGATGAGATAACCGCTCATCGATGGAAGAAGAAAAAAGTAGATTTCTTCATTAAGTGGAATTTGGGGGATTTTGCATGGGAGACTAGCTCCAATTGCAAGGAGCTTGAGGCCCTAGACAGGTACCTCAAACTCCTGGGGGTACCAGATATACGACATCTGCCCCGAAGGGCAGAGCATTCAACTGGGTGCCCCACAAGTAACCACTGGAGTGGGACTTAGCGTCACAATGGACACATGAGACAAAATAACAAAAAACAAAACAAAACAAAGAAAAATAATAATGCAACAGTAGGATTACTTAATCGTAGCTTAAACTTTGACATAACATTCTGACGATCTTTTCCTTTTTTGTCTATTTCCTTTTTTTCACACGCTAATTTATATTAATCACGTGAGGACCTCAGTCCTCTCTCTTCCACAAACCACAACGACTAGTTGTAGTTGCTTTAGCAACATGTCCCAATCACCCCCTTCTCGCTCTCGCTCCCAGACACCAATGTCTGGATCACCAGCTTCTTTCCTGCGTTCCCTATCCCGTGGCAGATCGCCACCACAGGATGTGTTGCATCCATGCGATACATCTCCATCTGGTCGAAAGGCCAGTAGTGGCAAACAGCATCACAAACGCTCATCCCCAACCCCCAAACAGCGCCATAAATGCCATCGTGACCACACATCTGGAAGGTGGATCATCCACCCCTTCCTCCCACTCATGAGCCATGAGCATGGTTGTGTGCTCTATACTGACTATGCCATGCACATCAGACAAGGTGCTGCAGACAGCAGCGGTAACTTTCAATCTGCGGTAGACAGTTTTATCAACCATGCCACTGTCTTTGGTGGGAGAGAGGCTCCCAGTGACCTATATGCACGGGTTGAGCATCTTCACTGTCAATGTGATGAGCTTGACCGCAAGCTTAGGGAAGCCAAGGAGGAAATCCTCTGATTGTCTCAAGGGAGTCATATC
>JBBPSX010000323.1:0-10973 GCA_038093815.1 Neoboletus cf. brunneissimus | reverse complement strand
CTCGGACGACATCCAAGAGTGCGACGATGTTCGGACCACCGGCAAGGTTTTGCAAGATCTTGATTTCGCGTTTTATTTTCTTCTTTTTCACCGGTTTGAGGACCTTTATGATGCATTTTTCGTCGTGAATAACATTAACTCCCTCAAAGACCTGGGAGGCAAAAAATGATTAAGATCTGTTAGTGATCACATACAAGGTTGTACCTCTGAGTATTTGCCCCGTCCAACTTTGCGTACTATCTCGTAGTGATCCTGTGAACCCCATTGGACCTGCAGATTGTCTGTTGCGATGTGTTAGTGGCTTCAGACGGAGGGTACGAAACATGCACTTTACCATATTCATGCCATGCAGGGCCAAACTGTGCGTTGACATCCCGATAGACGCGTGCAACAGACTTTGTGGGGGGCCGTACCATGGAAAGAAGTGAGGGATAGAGACGCTGCCAGGCGCGACTTGGCCTTGCGGCGATGCTGAATTGGCTAGATGCAACGTGCCACCGTCTAGTGCGACAATTTACCCACGCCGGCTCTGCTTCAGCTTCAGCGTCCACTGCGAACGAGACTAGTGATTAACTCATTTCGCCAGCCGGCGCCGAGGCGATGTCTTCTCGAAAGCCCTCGCAGTGGCCACCATCGATCCAGTTTATCACGACCCCTCGATACCACCGCTCCGTCGCAGTGTCTACGCGGGCCTTGCTCACGAACGGTGCGCGCCCGAAACCACCTCGTTGTGCCGTCAACCCGCTCGTTCGTATCAAACTCATAACTGGCCGAAGCCATCCCGCGTGTGGACAATACGGCCTGTTCGCACTCAAGAAGATACCCCCGAGATCACACATCATCGACTACATCGGCGAAGTACACTGCGAGGAAAGACCCGACTCGGACTATGACCTCTCGCTCTACCGGTCGCAGGACGGAGTTAACGTTGGCATCGATGCCAGGGACATGGGCAACGAGTCGAGGTTCATTAATGACTACCGAGGGATCTGCGACAAGCCAAACGCCGAATTTGTGGAGTGCCGGGGTGTAGGGGGAGAGCTGCGGATGAGCATCTCGAGTACGGGAGACGGTATCAAGAGGGGGGACGAGATCGTGGTGTCGTATGGCAAATCGTGGTGGGCCAGTCGAGTAGCTTAGTCATACAGCAAATAGATGCACACACACATGTCGGTGGTCGTCTTTGCAGCACTCACACTCACTCTCGCCAAATGATCCCTCGCTTCCCTTCCCAGGGCATTTCTGCGTTCATATCCTTTTACGCCTGTGCCAGACAACAAGCAAAGCGTCCTCTTTCATCCTACCCCATCAGGTCTCCGCACCACCCACCGCTAGTCGCACGCACGCAACACGGTCAGAGACACAAACCCAGAATCAAGGTTCCATTTGAATTTCCCCTCTCATACGTCAACGTGACTCCCTTTCTTTACAGCGCGTGTTTCACTCTTCTGCCGCACTTTCAGCGGGAGTCAAAAACCCGTACGAGGTCTTAGGTGTTAGTAAAGATGCATCGGCTGCTGAGATCAAAAAGACCTATTTTGCTGTATGCACTCGGCTTCTTAACGTCGCCGCAACTACTCACCCATCTCTGGAGATAGCTTGCGCGAAAGTATCACCCCGATACAAACCCTGACAAAGATGCACAAGCAAAGTTTGTCGAAATACAGCAGGCGTATGACGTATGCTCCCCATTCTCAACATTCAACATTCACCTCACTCGAGCCCCAGATTTTGAAAGACGAAAAAAAGCGTGTTGCTTATGACCAGTATGGCGCCGCTTCTCAGCAGCCCGGCTTCGATCCGAACGCCTTTGCTCGAAACCCATTCGGAGACGCCGCTGGTGGTTTTGCCGGGTTCCGCGACTTTAATGCTGCTTTTGGTGGTGCACAAGGCGACTTGTTCTCCCAGCTATTTGGCGGTGCCTTTGGCGGACGTGCTCGTCCCGCTGGTTTCACCCAAAGTTCCCGGGGTGCTGATGTCGAGGCTCGCGTCAATGTCACTTTCATGGATGCCTGCAAGGGCACCGTTCGTACTGTGAATATCAATCCCGTCTCGACCTGCTCAACTTGTAGCGGTACTGGCCTCAAGCGGGGTGCCAAGCGTGCAACATGTAGTTCATGTCATGGTACCGGAACGCGGACATTTGTTATAGACAGTGGGTTCCAGATGGCTAGTACCTGCGGAACATGTTTTGGAACGGGTTCCACTATCCCTCGTGGTAGTCAGTGTGACCACTGTGGCGGTCAGGGGCATGTCAGAAGTAAGAAAACGGTAAACGTCGATATCCCATCAGGTAAGCAGCAGAACATTCTTTAGCCTGGTGCGTGCTTGGTTGCTGATTCAGCGTAGGTGTCGAGGATGGCATGACCATCCGCGTGCCTGGGGCTGGAGATGCCCCATTGACCGGCAAAGGAAGTCACGGGGACCTCTTGGTTCGTGTCGGGGTAGCTCCTTCGAAGATCTTCCGAAGACAAGGGGCAAATCTTCATCACGAAGCACGGATACCTCTACACATCGCACTCCTGGGCGGTCGTGTGCGGGTCCCAACACTGGATGGTCATGTCGATGTGCGTGTCCCAAGCGGGACGCAACATGGTGAAGAGATGGTTCTCAGAAACCACGGTGTTCTATCAGTCTTTGGCGGAGACAAAGGGGATCTATTCGTCTCCTTTACGGTCCAGCTTCCGAGGTGAGACATTTACACCCACTCATAAAGGTATATACAAAGATTTGGCAATAGGTCATTGACAGCAAGGCAACGTGAAATCCTGCAGCAATATGCAGATGATGTCGAGGGTCGCGACTCGACATTGCGGAATACTGCGCCACACGACAAGACTGACGTGGGATCGACGGCCTCGCGTTCCAAAAATGTAGAGGATGGAAACGCAGACAACGGTAGGGGTTCTTTTACTTATTCGGCAGCGTCCTCCGAGGACAGCTGGCTGTCTCGTGCGTGGAAAAGAATACGAGGACTCACTAGGCTTTGATTTATTCATGTTGACCTTGCGACATTGGTTCGATCACAATATTGATCGCTTCTCAATTGAATACCATAGAGGGGCAGGGACGCGGAGAAACGGCGAACAAGGATGATCCATCGGAAAGCGCGGAGCGAAAGACGAGGCGGAAGGCGATGGTTTGAGTAGAGTGTCATAGAAGCATATTATAATCGCATAAGGATTTAGATTTGTTTCATGTGAAAGTCGCATGGAGATGGGGCTGTTAATCATAATAAAAGGGAACCGCCGTGGACATGCAAAGTGTCCACACTTGGCACACCACGGCCGCGGTCCTTTGCCTGCTTCCCTCGTCCGCGTCTCAAAACTCAAACATTTTAGCCTAGCGCGGCGATCTCGTATTCTGATCTTCCTCCAGGTACAGATCCAGCTCTCATGCACAACGAGGCGCTCCCTCTTTCCACAAGATCTGGGTTCCTAGGACTTGCTCTTTGCTTGACATGCACTCCCAACGGCAGCCTGACGAAGCCATTGTGCTTCTTTGTGCGTCGCGTTACAACGCGTGACAAAGGCCTTACAGTATGCTTGGTTTTCATCTTTCGCTAAGTCGCCTTGCACTCCTTGTCATTCCTTCGTGGTGCACATCTCGTCCTCCGCAGATGGAAGCCACCTCATATCGTCCGTATAAATGGGACGCCGGGATGACCGCCCACTCGATCATCCTCGCTCATGTCCTCCCTAGCCTCGCTTCTTTCCAAGATATGGTCGTCCCTGTCGTCCTCTTTGTCCACTCCCAGTGCCCCGTGCACGGAGGGATCTTCTATAAGCACGACGCGCACCGTCGACTCTGTCTCCCTCGTATCCCAGCATGATGTGCCCAAACTTTCGACATCGCGTTTGCTTTTCGTGCATATAGGGTAACCTATTTACCACTCACTCGCGCCGATCGTACTCAATACGGTTGCAGAGCTGCAATGTCACTGTTCCTCGCCACTACAGACTCCGTGCGTACCATGCTCCGCTCTGTGATCCTCCTTTTACATCTACATAGACCATCGTCTCCACGAGTTTACCTACGATCACGAGTGATCTTTGGGCATCTCAGAGCCAATACACCTGGGTTGGAGTCGCGTACATGCTCACACAGACTGCATGTCAACCATTATATGGCAAGGTATCTGATCTCGTTGGACGCAAGGTTGGGATTTCTCTTCCAAGATAAACAAGAAACTCAATCAATCTCTCAGAATGTCTTGTACACAAGTATGGTGATTTTTGCCCTTGGTTCGTTGCTCTGTGGTGCAGCCAAGGTAATCCAAGATGACCTCTCCGTGGTGTATCTTCCCTGATCGGATTATCTCAAGTCCATCAATGGTCTCATATTAGCCCGGGCCTTGGCCGGTGTTGGGGGTGGAGGAATAGTTAGCTCAGTATGGGTCATCACCTCCGAAATAGTCGAGCCAAAGAACAGGGCCAAATGGTCCCAGGCGCTCAGTGTTACGTGGTGTTGCTCTGCTATCGCAGGACCTCTACTAGGCGGACTATTCAGCTGTAAGTCGGTTTTCATACTTCCGAACATATGCCAATACGCGCGTCGATTAGCTGGTCCTGCAAGCACGATCAGTTGGAGATGGGCCTGTAAGTTCCAAATAGTCATATTACTGTAGATCGCCACTCAGTGCCGTTTTCCAAGTTTACATGAACCTCCCTGTTTGCACGTTTGCGTTCATTCTTCTGGCACTATCTCTTCGAGACGTCACTATTGGCCGAGCCAATGGTGCCTCATGGCAAACATTTACCCAAAAATTCGATTTCCTTGGCTTGTAGGTTTACCATTTATTCTTCATTCCCACGAGCTTACGGCAGATTTGTAGACTGCTCTTTATGACTGGGACGGGATTGTTGATTGTCGGGTTTAGCCTTGCCACGAGCAACGGTTGTAAGGCGAGATCGTGAGCTCGCGAGTTCAAAGCCTCATTCAGTTTACAGGGACTTCGCTCTCTACAATTTCGCTTATCACATTCGGACCTCTAATCCTCACCCTTGGCGGTTATTACGAGGTGCACACGAGTCGCGATGCCTTATTCCCACCTGTGGCCTTTCGAAGTCTCACTGTTGGTATGGGAATCTCTGATTGATGACATTCATGAACTTATCGACCTCACAGTCTGTGTCCTCCTTATCACGTTCTTCCATAATCTGGCATTCAACGCTGGGACTTTCTATCTCGCGTTATATTTCCAGGTGCGCTCGCCCACAGTATCAATCAAACAAAGTCTCAGTTTTACGTCAGGCAGTAAATGGTTCGACTCCTCTGCAAGCTGGTATTCAGATGTTGCCGTATTCCCTCGGATCCTCACTGGCTTCTATGCCCGCTGCATGGCTGATTGGATACTGGCAGAAAAGGACAGGTGATACGACAGGTCAAAAATGGGTAATAACAACCGGACTTCTCATCGCAACAGTAGGATTTGGTAAGCCTCAGTCAACTTGAATTACTGTCTTGAATTTTCCCTCATACCTGCTTCAGGACTTCTCGCGTTGCTTAACGAGCATTCTCTGCGCCTTTTGCAGTTGACTTTTCCGCTGATAGCTGGTATTGGTATTGGGATGTTATTCCACGCACCATACCAGGTGTTTGCAAAAGCACTAGGACCCTCTGATCTGGCAACAGGCACAAGTGCCTTTTTCCTGGTGAGATTCACGGGTGCAACGATCGGTTTGGTAAGGTTTATGGATACCATTTTCCACTGGAATTCATGCTTTGGGTCAAGGCTGTCTCTGGTTTGATATTCGATGGGATGCTGTCACATTACATGCCGTCGGATTACCAAATCCAAGGATCGTCTTCGTCGATTAACTGGACATCGTTGAGTTTGATTGAGCCCCTGTCCCTGAGATGGGGGGTTCTAAGCGCTGTCTCAAAGGCTATCCAGGTAAGTGTTCGCTTCACTGACTAAACACAAAGGCGATATCACTTTCATTAGACGATCTGGATCGTATGTACACCACTTCTCTGTGTGGCTATGTTGGTGAGTATAACCATAGAGAGACTCTATGAACTACTGATTATGATTTGACTGCAAAGATTTCGCTTTTCGTAAAACGGTTCCCAATAGAGGGTGAGAACGACGATGTTAAGGAGAAGAAGGAGCACACAGGTGTCTAGCAGAACTTGTGACACAAGCATAGAGTACATAGATTGCATATTTGTAGCATCTAACATTATTGTACATGGAACTAGAGATAGGCATGGCATTTCGTTTATGGACGTGTACATAGTCTGTATAGTATTATGGTTGGTGTCAACATGTTTACAAATTCGATGATCGCACTAGAAACATCGAGGATAAACAGTAGAAACGCCCGCAAAAGGACCTCAACAGATTCTGCCCATGATGCAGCTGCCATCCGTGAAGTATCATACATCGGATCTCATCTCAAAAGCTCACAATAGGGCACACTGTAACACCTCGTGTCTAGCATAACATGATTCACGTGTGTAATTCCGCGGCCAATTCGTAGACAACTACATAACACGCGATAGCCGTCAAGCTTTCTGGGTTCTTCCACTGAATTGATTACAATGCAGGATCACTTACGTATGTGCTCGATATACGAAAAAGTTGAACGCCTAATACCCATTAGGTAGGACAGAACGCCCCCTGGACCTAGAAACTGTCGGAAGCCCGTCTGTCCTTGGTGGAAGAACACGTGTCAGTGAGAATGTCGACTGCTTCCATATCACCTTTAAGGACTTGTTAGAGCCAAGACATGGGGGACGAGAGTGCTTGTCATCCGACGAACGAAACGTGGGGTGGCCCCATTGACAGGAGTTGAGTTGACCCATTGGTTGATGCTGTCCCGCGGAATACTGGAACGAGATCGTAAACACACCATCGAACAAGGTTTGAGGCACCGCAACATGCAGCATGTCGGAAGTGCGTAAGGAGGGTATTCTAGAAGACGGTCCTACCATGTTCCAAGAGGCAACGTGAAGCGATGGCATCGCGGCAATGACGCCTTTCTGCAAGAGAACTTTACCTAGAACAAATTTATGGGAGTATTTCATTATCACAGGATGAAGTCGCCGAAGAAGGAAAGCCGCTGTAGCTCTTGTTGGTTCAGCAAACTGATGGCACGTAACACCAGCTTGCAATTGGTCATGCTAGAAATCATTGGGATGACTTCATGTTTGAGGATGGAAGCCTCGTCTTTACCGACCGATCGAGATTCGAGAAATGTACCGAGATTTGCAGTGATACATCCTTCAGTCTCCGGATCGCCGCTAGTCTGTAAGATCGAGTGGGCGCATCTTGTCTCGCGACCACAGCATGTACGAAAGGTTGCGGGGCCGACCTGCGCAAATTCATGTCCGTTTCGAATCAAAAGGACACGTGCCATCCAGACAGGTTAAGCTTATTGCCAGGCCACCGCGGACTTGGACGTAAGTCTGTGGTCTTTATGAGGACCTGGAGGTATTTGCGTTTCAAGATATCCATTAGCTATTGGACGTGGAAGCGAATTCATGGGTGAACAAATAATCACTTCCAGCTGGTCACGCTGCCATTCGATGGCCAGGATTAGCAAAATTGACAAGGCGCAAATGGTTGCGTGCAGTCACGGCGTGGGGAGGTGCGCTTCACTGACTTGTAGCTTGCCGTATAACGCGCTGGTCGTTGGCCAGGCAGCCAGAGCTCCTATCACCTTGATTTGATGTCTCTGATCTAGTATGTGTTGATGCCTCGCACTTTCGCTGTCAGCGGCACCAGTGGTCCTCCAACAACCACAAATAATGGTCGTGTGCCGAAATCCCTCCCTTTCCTGTGGACCATTACCGTCATGCATCACACTGCATTCCTCGCAGAACCCTTGCCTGCATCAATTAGTCGTGATTCCAAGGCGCGACAGGCAGAGACCTTGTTTTACAACCTTGATCATGAGGAGTGCCGAAATTTAGGCAGAATTTCCACGGTCCTGAACAATTCCACATTCAAGGTAGAGACTGTCAATGGACTGCGTAATGTGGATGTTAACCTGGATGCAAAGTGAGTCTTTTCTCTTTCCGAAATCGGTATCTGCCCGAAGTGTCGGTCCGTGGACAACATCAACGGTATAGACACGTGTGACGGTCTGGTATTCTTCCTTTGATCTTGCAACATTACTCATACTATCGCCACCCTTGTAGGTCCTACCAATCATCGTCGTTTTCCAGACAATTTGTGTCGTTAGTGGTCGCGCTTCGCGTCCCTGCTTGGGGTATTGCTCAACATCTAGACCCCGCCCACCTTTCGATCCGCAAGGCATCTGGGTCTCTGACAAATGCTGTTTATTTTGTCTCTTATCCACCCTGGCCATCTATTCCTACGATTTTATTGCGCATCTATGGTCCCTCGTCAGGTTCGCTGATTTCACGGTCTCGCGAGCTTCATACTCTTCACGCCCTCTCTTCGCGCTATCGTATTGGACCACGTATCTATGGCACATTTTCTAATGGTCGTATCGAGGAGTATTTTAACTCTGTTACACTGGGTCCCTCCGATCTTCGAGACGAGAAGATTAGTCGCTGGATTGGTGCCAGAATGGCCGAGCTCCATTCAGTGGAAATCACTGCAGTCGAAGGACCACTGGCAGTTAGGAGTCTAGAAGGCAAGAGCTGGGAGATAGGGGTAAAAAAGAACGTCAAAGCGTGGCTCCCTACGGCTCGCCAAGTGCTTGCTCACCCAAATCTGGAGAAGAGTGATTGTATAGATCTCAACCTTGACGTCTTTGTTGATGCCTGGGTGCGTTATCTGCGCTGGGTGTCTCAGGTAGAAAAGGTGGAAGGTGCTAGCCGGCGTGTCTTTGCTCACAATGATACTCAATACGGGAACCTTTTGAGACTCACCGGGAAGCTGGCGGAAGGCATGCCACAGCACCACCAAGTGAGTGTATGTTCCGCAGTACCTACAAACTTATTGACGCGTTCCCGAAGCTTGTCGTTGTCGACTTCGAGTATGCCTCGCCCAATCCCCTTGCCTTCGATGTCGCTAACCACTTTCACGAGTGGACTGCCAATTATCACTCCTCCACGCCTCATCTGCTTGATCTTTCACGTTATCCAACAGCTCAGCAGCGGCGCAATTTCTACCAGGCCTATCTCTCGCATGCTCATACGTTATCGGAGACATCCCCGACTGACGTTGTTGGCGAAGCACGCTTAGCAAAGTTGGAGCGGCAAGTTAGCATTTGGAGTCCTGCGTCGCACGGAATGTGGGCTATCTGGGGCATCGTTCAGGCAAAGGGTGACGTGGAGAGTGGTCGTATGGGGAGTCAAGTAGAGTTTGACTATATAGGATATGCAAACTGTCGCATGGGGTTGTTCTTCCGTGAAATTATGACACTGGGCGTGTAAGCAGGGATTGTTTGTACATATCGCAGTCTGTTACTATTTTTTTTTCTATTGCAATGACCGATTGAGCGAAGAGAGACAGAACTTCAATTGGAGTAAAGGCAGGATGTCAGAACAGCGATGCAATGCATGAACGGACATGAAGAACGTGGATATCATAACAGGGGTAAGTCAAGAAGTGTCATGAGATGAGTGTAGTAAGAGTTGGAACGGGAAGTCGTCACCCACAGCCAAGTAAAAAGATCAGTATGCCAGCCTGTAAGCAGTAATTTGCCAGGGTGTAAGGGGAGAAGGGAGAAAGAAGAGTGTCCGACCTTTCGTTCGCGCGTGCACTGAATGTCCGTAGTACATTTTTGAGAAATTACATCCAACCCTCCGTGAGCTTTCCACTTCCAACCGTCAGTTCAGAAGTCGACCAAGGAGCATCCCCATTTGCTTCAGAGTGAGTGAATGTAGGTGCGCCGGTCAAGGTGCTGTTCCGGGTAACGTTACCCCAATTGCCAGCACTCCCTGAACGGACATGGCTACTACGTTGCATTACATTATTGGCGGTGGTGCGTTCATTCGCCATCGTGAATGATGAGGTCTGATGCGAGGCTGATGGTGTTGAAGGAGAGGCAAGATCGACATCGACATCTGTTCCGTTAAAGGAATGACGAGCACTAGGATTGTTCGACGAGGCCTTATTTAAACGCTGTGGGATAAAATGTGAGTCGTATATATCTTCAACGTTCTCGTCGACCTCACCTGGTTATAACCGACGATATCCAGGCGGCTTGCATTATGCCTCCCGAGGTCAGGACCAGCTGTCAGCGGAACGGGAGATTTCATCGAGGTCTGCTCAGGGTGTGAAAGCATCAAAGCATTGCTCGTAAACGTTGGGTAAGCCGACTTGTTTTGCTTGGTGACGTTGTTCAGGGCGGACGTATCCACGCGAAGAGATCCAGTGGGTGGTCGACCATTAAAAAATCCACCAGTGGGAGGTGAGACATCCACCGGCGTGGGTTCGTTCTTCCTCTGTATGCGTTGCAACAATGAAATCGAGGATTCATTAGGGTCACTGTTTGATCGCTCGCGGTTGGCAGGGTTTGCGGATGGCGGAGGAGCTCCATCGGCACCAGGTGCGACGCCCGAGACGGGAAGCTCAGTGTGTATAAAGCAACATCGCTTTCCATATGGACAGGCCCCAGAAACCCAAAATGTCTACGAAGCGCCTGAGCATGGAGATATTAGAATCATGGACGATTCCACGTACCCTGCAAATTTCGGTCTTGTACTGCAGAAATAATTAGTTAACGACGGAAACGCTCATGACCTGGGAAGATTACCTTGGGGTGTCGAGCCACTGTACGGAGCTCTCCCTCTCCATGAGCAAACTGGCATTTCGCGCCGTACCGGCATGATCCTTTCTCCTCCCAAGACCTGCATAACTCCGTTTTGTATAATCCTAGCTTGCGATTGTTTGCGCTGGGCCCACCACCAGTCTGCGAACCTGTAGAACTACCAGTGTTTGTAATTCCGATCGTCTGGTTCGGCAAAGCCCCATACGGTCCAGTAAACTGGGCTTGTAATCGGTTTACGGCTGCAGCTATAGAGAAAATATTTAAGGATAAGGATTAATG
>JBBPSX010000321.1:0-14269 GCA_038093815.1 Neoboletus cf. brunneissimus | reverse complement strand
CAAAGGGGTCCGCTCCTTCCTTGGTTTCGCCAACTTCTATTGCCGATTTATCCCAAACTACTCCAATGTCACTCACCCCCTTATCGACCTCACCAAGAAGGCAACCAAATGGGAATGGTCCCCCTCCTGCGAGTCTGCCTTCCTACGGCTCAAACAGCTCTTCCTCGAAAAACCTGTCCTCCACCTCCCTGATCTATCTGCCCCCTTTGCCATTGCCACCGATGCGTCAAAGTACACATCGGGAGCTATCCTCCTCCAGACCGACTTAAATGGGGACTGGCACCCCTGCTCCTATCTCTCTCAGTTGTTCATTCCTGCCGAGTGCAACTATGACATCTATGACAGAGAACTCCTTGCTGTCATCTGCGCCCTCAGAGCCTGGCGCCACTACCTCCACAGCTCCCCTTTCCTGGTTCAGGTCTTCACCGACCACAAAAACCTTACCTACTTCTGATCCCCCCAAACCCTCAACCATCGCCAAGCACGCTGGCTCCTCGACCTCACCGACTTCGACCTCAAAATTGTCCATGTTCTGGGATCCCAACTTGCTGGGCCTGACACCCTCTCATGATGACCAGATCATCTCCCCCGTGATGCAGATAACCAAGGAGTTACTCTCCTACCCTCCTCCCTCTTTGTCTGCCTCATCAACACTGCTCTCTCCAATTGTATTAAATCTGCCTTGATGGACGATCCATGTGCCCTTCAGGCACTTCAATCCCTATCCCAAGACACTCCAGCATTTCTTCATTCTCGCACCTCCCCTTGGCAACTGCTCAAAGGTGTTCTTACTTACAACAGTCAAATCTATATCCCTGCTAACTCCTCCCTTCGTCACTCTATTCTCCAACAATGTCACGACCACACTTCCACTGGCCACCTGGGCTACCTTAAAACCCACCAGCTGGTTGCATCTGAGTTTTGGTGACCCAGCCTCACCTCCTATGTTCACCACTACATCAAAGGTTGTGCCATCTGTCAACAAATCAAATCAAACACTCATCCCACCATTCCCCCACTCACCCCTATCCGCTTGACCTGTACCCGCCCATTCCAACAAATCTCCTGCAATCTCATTACCAACCTCCCCCTGTCCAGGGGCTTTGATTCTCTTCTGGTCGTGGTCAACCATGGGCTTACTAAGGGGGTGATTCTCTGCCCCACTAATAAAACCGTGACTGCAGAAGGCATCACCATCCTTTTTTTCCTCTCTGTCTACAAACACTTCGGCCTTTTTGACAAGGTCATCTCTGATTGAGGACCTCAATTCACCTTGGCATTTGCCAGAGAACTCAGAAAACTCCTTAACTATGACCTCACCCTCTCCACCACCTACCACCCTCAAACGGATGGGGAAACTGAATGTGTCAACCAAGAAGTCAAGACCTACCTCCGGATCTTTTGTGGAGCACACCCTACAACCTGGGACAACTCGATTGCCAATGCTGAATTCACCCACAACCACCGCCCCCATTCCGTCACCAACCAATCTCCGTTCTATCTCATGATGGGCTATGAACCTCATGCCCTACCATCAGTCATCTCCAAAACCTCCCTACCTGCAGTCGCCTCCTGCATCAAGAACTTGACAGCTGCCCGTGATGAGGTCCTGGCGGCCCATGAACTCGCATGCCAAGTAATGACGTCACGCAACCAGAGGAAGTTTAAACCTTTCAAGAAAGGAGACAAGATTTGGCTCGAAGCCCGCAATTTGAAACGATCAGTTGTCAACCCCAAGTTTGCACCTAAACAGGAAGGACCCTTTGTTATCACCAAAACCCTCTCCCCTATCGTCTACCACCTCCACATTTCTCCTACCTGGAAGATACACCCTGTCTTCCATGCCTCCCTATTAACCCCGTACAAGGAGAACTCCGTACACAGCCCCAATTTCCCTATCCCACCACTGGATCTTGTAGACAGCAAAGAGGAATATGAAATCGAGAAGATTCTGAAGCACCGAGGCTCCATCTGCTTCCACTTGTATTTAATACGTTGGAAAGGGTATACTGTGGAAGAAGACTCCTGGGTCCCTGAGCATAGCCTTAAACATTCAAAGGCTGCTCTCCTTGATTATAAGAAATGACACCCAAGACACTTTCCCTCTAGTTCTTTCTCTCGCACCTGAGCCTGCCAACCGCCTACCAACCGCTATGCCCTGCTCTGACGTCCCCTCTGATGACTACTACCCCGCCACCATCCTGGTCTCCATCACCCCCTCTTCTGTCTCCTCGGTCACTTCGCCAACTATTGCCTCACCTACTTCTTCTTCTACTCTTTACAATCCTATACCCTTTGTCAAGGACATATCCATGCCTTCGTCCCGCATCGCTTCTCCTGGCTGGGGCTCTCCTTCTCCTTCCCCTCACCACCCCCCTCTTGCTCCTCTTGCAGGCCCTGCTACTCCCACGATGGTCGTCTCAGTAGACCTCCCTGTCTTTGCCCATCGCCTCCAGGATGACCTTCCTGACAGGGAGGCACTCCAACAGTTATGCACCCTCCTCTGTGACTCCCATCTTATGGTCTCTGTCTCCTCCCATCTCGACCTCTGCTCCCCCCTTTGGGCCCTGTATAAGATGTACCTACAATACTCTCACCTCCACCTCCTCACTGCATGCCCCAACTCCTCCGCCAGTGCCCATGTCGCCATCCTCGAATTACGGATTGACCAGATCACCGAAGAACTCAAGGAAAACCTCATCATGGCCATATACCAGCTTGGCATGTTAGAATTCTTGAAGGAGATCAAACGCTATGATATTGAACTCTTTACTTTTTCTACCCTTGTCCCCAATGTTCCCTCCGCTTCTTCCTCCCCGCTGAACAACGAGGAGATCCACTTCATGGAGTGAGTGGAAGCCCACTGGACCAGACATGAAGGGCATGCAGCCCTTCCCTCTTCCCACCCTCAGTACGCCGAGACCTGCTACAAATGCCACCACCTGGGACATATGAGGTCTGATTGTCAGTACTATCAATGCCCACACTGCCTTCGCTGGGCCCCAGGACACTACGGCTCCTGTTGCCCACTTTACCAATGTGTTGTCCCTGTTACAGTCGTGTAACAGAGTGTACTCGTGATTCGTACTTATCATTTTCTTTTGATAGTTTCTCAGTCATGTGACTAGATCACATGCACCACCATGTCTAACTTATCTCTTTTTCACCTTTCTCTTGGAGACAACAGACTCCGTGCAACTCTAAGATACCCCTTGAGGGTCATGTGACAAGGTCATGTGCTAGTTCAGATCTCAGATGGACACTTTATCTATATCAGGTTATATTCTTTCTCACGTTCATCTCTGCTATGATTCTTTTCCATTCTGCCACACTGTGTGTGCATCTCATGTCTTTTATTTCCGTTTAGCTTCCATTCTACATGCATATGCCTCACATATTTAATTACTGTTCACCCTATGCCCTAGATCGTAGATTCGATCACAACATGTACACATAGTTTAGTTTGCTATATAAACCCAGAGGGCTATGGCTGGTATCCCCAGTCTAGTTCTCTTGGGAATTCACCTCCAAAGAGATCCTCTCAGTCCTCTCCCCTTCCTTGTTAGGTTTTAGTTGATTTGCCTAAGCCTTGCTTTGGGCCATTTCACTAGAACTAGACTATATCTTTCAGCTTACCCTTTTCAACTTAAACCTTCGTCATCCACATCAGCAAGTGCATCAACTGATTCCTCATTCAAGTTCGGGCTAGGTGTACTCATCAAAGGTGCTAGTGCCATTCATCTTCCACAGGTCACTCCGATCGTTCCCAACCCCAGACAGGGGGCTGTCGACTTCTCTAAGTCACCCCTATGTCGCAAGTAGCATGCCGCAAGGGGCTCTGCCCACAGATAGAGAGTGGGAATTAGTAATCACTAGTAGAGATCAGGAGCAGGTTGCAGCAGCCAGAGAGGCACCGAACCCAGTGCATGGAGAGACACCATCAGAGCCGTCACCGGCTACAGCATTTTTAAGAGCGCTTGATTTTGGACCTGGGTTAGGAGAATTTCCCACGGATCCATACGACGAGGAGCACCCTCGACACCTACTCAACCGCTTAGTGTGGGGCAGCCCACTCAGCTCATCTCAAGGTCATCTCATTGACCAGACATCTACGCTTGGCGACAGCAGGTACTCACCACAAGCACCATCACCCCCACCAGAGAGACAGCAGAGAGAGTGGTCATACGACCCCAATGATTACGAAGGAGAACCGGAATACCTAACCTCCATGCTCATGCCACCACCTGTGAGACCCTGATCAATTACTCCAGACCTACAAGAGACTGGAGCCATCTACCGGTACAACGGTCTTCTTCCGAGACTAGAGACAGTCCACATAAAGCGAGAAAGAGAGGAAACCCTGGAGTTAGAGGAAGCTCCAAAGACAAAGAGACAGAAGAAGGTCTATTGCAGACAGATACGGAGATTGAAAGGAGGAGAGCCTTTGTCAGACGAAAGCTACACTACAAAGACGCTTAGGCCTTGCTTGTCGCTCCACAAGCCTTCTCATTACCTCTAGAAACAATACCATTTTTCATTTCCATTTTCAAATATGACTTCTCTTCCCACTGCAATCACAGAAGTGCTTTCCCAAGCCGCTCAGACCGAAGGAGTCTGGGGGAACCTAGCAGCACAACTCCGTTTATTCATGGAGATGCAACAACAAGAGCTGAAAACAGCTAAAATGTTGAACAAGAACCTCGCTGGCACAGTAGAACAGCTAGAGGCGCAGGTCACAGCGCCATTCACATCAAGAGGAGCTAGTAGCTCAGGGGGCTCAACATCCTCTGAACCCAAGCTGTCAAAAATATTCCAAGACCCTGGAACCTTTTCAGGTAAAAAGGGAAAAGAATTCGAAGAATGGTGGACCAGGATTAGAACCTGGAGGACCATAAACCAAACTGTACTTAGTGGACAAAATGGGATCCACGCCGTCCTCTCTTGAATAACAGGAGGAGATGCAGGCGCATTTGCAAGAGCCTGGCTGACAAAGATGTTAGACCCTGGGTACCACACAGAAACGTGGAAGGACTTCATGTACTCCATCGAAACTCATTTCCGGTCCTCCACTGAAAAGGACTGGAACCAAAAAGCTCTCACGAACCTGAAACAAGGTTCAATGACCATGGACTCGTTCCTGGTCAAATTTGATACATATGCCGAAATGACCAAATGGGGAGACAGTTGCTTGATTGAGCACCTAGAAGTCAATGTGAATTGAGCCACTGTGGAAAGGCTCATACTCAACAATGGCAGGTATGACAACCTGTTAACTTTCAAAAACACCTTGAGGACAGCAGGAATGGGAAAGCAACTGCTGAATTTCATCAACAAGGGAACAGCCGAAAGGGCCAGATCAAGGGACCCTGACACCATGGACGTCAGCGCCGCCAAAACAGGCAAGGGCAAAGGGCCCATCAAATGCCATAATTGTGGCAGAGACCATTTTGCCCATGACTGCAAAAAGCCAAAGAAGCAGTGCGGTGAATGCCAATTCTTAGGGGGCGGTCATAAGAAGACTTGCTCAAAATACAAACCCAAGACCGATGAAGCGCAGCAGATTTGAAGCACAGAGGTAAAAGAGTCTAAGGACTGCAATGACTGCAAGGGCAAAGAGCCCAAGGCAGCAACCTCCTGGGATGAGGATAAAAGCACCAAAAAGGATAAAGGCAAAGGAAAGGACTGGAACAAGTCCATTGCCAGCATGTCTCTTGACGAAGCAAGAGCATGGTTCAAGGATTATGAGACATTTGCGTCAAAAAATTAGAACGTCCAATGCATGTATCTGGGTGTGCCGCAGACATTAACTGATTCACACACCTATCTGTAGAGGAAACTAAAGATGACGGAGAATCTGCAGATCCCCCCTATTCATTTCATTCTTCACACGGGCAGTCAACACTAGACGTTGATGGCAGGAGTAAACCTGTGATAAATCCCACTTTAACCCCTTCCCCTAGTTCAGAATTCCCAGATGATATTTTCGTGCAAAATGCACACATCAAGAGAGAGGTTCTCATGGAGATCTCAATCTCACCAGCATCACACTTAGGACGTAAAAACAGAAAATTCACAAAAACATGAGCCTTGCTTGACTCAGGTGCAAACATGATTTTCATTGACAAGACATGGGCAGAGACCCACAATCTCCCACTTACAGCCCTTGAGCAGCCAATACCCATATACAACATTGACAGAACCAAGAATTCAGCAGGTTCTATTACACACAATGCAGACCTTATTTTAGAGTTCGACAGCCACTGTGAACAAGTTACTGCCAAAGTCACGGATCTTGGCAAGAATGCTTTCATTCTCGGATACTCTTGGCTCAAGTGCCACAATCCGGAAATTGATTGGACCAAAGGCACAGTCAAGATGACTTGTTGCCCAACGCACTGCCATGCACTGCAAGACGCTCCTTACTACACACAGAGAGCAGACCATGAAGAATTGAACATCCAATACGAAGTATACGACACGATAAAGACCCTTGAGGCTAAGATAGCCGAAGCCGCTCTAGAAGAGCTAAAAGAGAAGCCTAAAGAGAAAACTCCCGAGGAGTTAGTACCCCTGGCTTATCACAGATTCCTAGACATTTTTAGCAAGAAGCAATCAGAGAGAATGCCCAAGCGGAAACCTTGGGACCATGCGATTGATCTTAAAGAAGGTTACATCCCACGAAAGTGTTACGATTCCCTGCTACGTCTACCTTTTTCCTTCCCTCTTTCACTTGCCTTTGCTTTGCCTATGCCTCGTTCCTTCTCTCTTCTACTTGCCTCGGTCTTACCTATGCTTCTTACGTCTTGGGTTCTCCCTAGTCACGGTCAGTCACGGTCCCTTTTCATTTAAACCTTAAACCACACAGCCTAGCCCGGGTTCTTCTCCGAACCCTTCCCCTCTGCCCCGGGCAGCGCCCCTTTCATCTCCGCTCTTCATTTCCGATTACTGCCTCCGTTCTAGTCCATTCCGTGCCCTTGCTGTAGTACCCCCGCTTGGACACCATGCGCACCCCCCCCTTCCCCTTCGCCCAGTACTTACCATTTCTGACTCGGTCTGTGCGTAGTAGGGTACACTACTTAAACGACTAGCTCGTATCCTTGTACTGTAGCTTAGCTTCCCGAAATCTACTCTCGATAAGCTCACCTTTGTGCGATCAGCCCTTCGCCTGTCACTGGACCGGCTAGGACCGTCGCACTCCTTGTACTCGACAACAAGGCCTTAGACCTGAGTCGATCAAGGCCTTGGACCTTAGATCCTCGCCTTCCCCTGCGTCCCAACCTCTGTATCCCTGCGCCTTTAGCTTGAGCTACTACCTTTGGGTCTACGGTCGCCCACCTCTGGTCGAACTGTAACAGAAAGGGTCATTTGATCCCTCTATCACCTCAGGAGCAGGAAGAAGTCAACACATTCACTGATGACCAGCTCGCAAAAGGCTACATTAGACTTTCTAAATCCCCTTAGACATCGCCGGTCTTCTTTATTCCAAAAAAGGATGGTAAAAAGCGGATGGTTCAAGATTACCGCTACCTTAATGAAGGTACCATCAAAAACAATTACCCTCTCCCGTTAATTTCTATGCTTGTTGAACAGCTCAAAGGAGCTAAATTATTTACAAAAATGGACTTACATTGGGGATACAACAACGTCCGCATTAAGGAAGGCGATGAATGGAAAGCTGCATTCATGTGTCACTGCGGAGCATTTGAACCCCTCATTATGTACTTCAGATTATGCAACTCCCCTGCGACCTTCCAAGCAATGGTCAATGACATCTTTGCCGATATGGAAGGAGTCGTTGTTGTTTATGTTACAACTTGCCTAGCCCCTATCCCTTTTTCGGCTCAACCCCTGTCTCACACCTGTGAGAACCACCCGTACACTTGTACCTCGCCCCTCGTCTTCGTCCCTCCTGGCTTTAGGAGACCATCACCGTTCCTAACGTGGCTCCTTCGCTTGGTCTAACGACCAGACATCACTTGGACTCTTCGTCTTCCACCCCCACCCCACTCCAAGTTACCTCCTCCGTCCTACCCCCGCTATAGACCTGTTCCCGTGCCTATCCAGGAACACCCCTCCTCCCCGTCACCTTGGACCTTCACCAGGTCACATCTGGGGATCTTCCCCATCACTGTCATTTGTCTCCGTATCTGCCCAGAATCTTCCCCTGGCGCCCTCGTACGCTTTCTCTTCGTTCTTATTCACCTTGCTACTCTTCATTTACCTTACTACCGGTGCTATTGGCACACCCTCCACCCTAGTCATGCATCCACCGACGTCATGCTGTAGTCTTTCCCTTTACCCTGCTTACGCGGCCCCCACCCTCGCTTATTTCACACTTAGCACTTTAGCTTGCGCGTCCTTTTGACGGCCTCGCCCTTTGCCCTCACCCTTGGCCCACGTTCGGGCTCCTCTTCATTTGTATACTTATATACCGGACACCTTAGCGTACTTATTCCCCATCTTCGTCTTGCCTGGTACCCCCCCCCCTTAGTACCTAGCATCTTGGACCCTAGCGTTGTAGCACTCATACTTCGCACCTTACCAATGTCCATCCCTTGATTATCTTCTACTGCTGTCTGGCGCCCCCGTCAGGACTTCCTCGATTAGAAGATACCACCAGGCCTACGTCTCCAGCTACCCAGTTGGAACGTAACAAAAGACGAAGATGATACCTACAGCCTACTATCAGGTAGTGTGCCACCCCACATTCCTTACCTTGTCGTGGTCCTAAGCATGACTATAAACTGCTACCACCGTCCTTCGACCTTCGGCCACCTCGTTGACACTCTACGCCCCACCCTTGGTGTCGTTTACGTCCTCCCCGGCACAAGGTAAAACTGCCTACCTTCACCTAGATCCCTGGACCTGCTGGAGGCGAGTCTTCGCCTGCCGCCGACCCTGGGCCCCCTCGGCCATCTCCTCGCCCCCGCCTTGTACCTGGGCGAGCTCGGGACAATGTCTTGCTTCGTACTCGCCCTGGGCCTACTTGGCCACCTCCTATGCCCCATTCCGTCCCTCTCGTCTCGTACCTGGGTCTGCATTAGATATGACCATCTACTGCTGACCCCGGACCTCACTGGCCACCCCTATGCCCCACCCCATCTATGTCTCTACCTTGGGCTATACGCCACCACCTTTGGCCCTCTACCTGGGCACCACCTTGGGCCTCTTCGGCCACCACCTTGGACCCCATCGGTCACCCCCTCTGGGCTTTCTTAGCCACCCCATGCACCCCCTCCCATGTATCTATAGCTATGTTTGCGCCGTGGGTGAGTCATCGCCGGCCCAAACTAACTACGTCACTGTCTTTGCCCTTGAAAAACCCCGGAAAATTTTTACCCCGCCCCTCATCCTTTTATTGCCTCGCTTCGTAATCCCCTACCCGACGGCCCCACCTCCGGTTGGCATCTCCCCTTGGGGGCCAAGGGTACTTTTGTCTTCCCCATCCAAAAGTTTTTATCTGGAAGGTGAGTGTGCAGGAAGCGCACGAGAAACACCCGTCCATATGGGCTAAGAGAGGAGAGCAAGTGTCGCCCAAGTAAGCGAGCGATGCCGGAGCGAGACTACTGCAGGAGAACTTGGAGGACATCTTGTGAAGCGCGTGGCGCTGAAACAAGTGTCTCTCGCACTCTCCGTCTCCGCCTAGGAGCTCTCAGAAATGAGGCGAATTTTGTTTTTTCCTGGCTCGTCCTCGTCTCCCCATCTTTTCCACCTTCTCCAGCGTCCCTTCCCCGTGTTAACTCCTTGACAAGAGTCTAAACTGTCTAGCCTCGGCCTTGAACCTTCGCCACCCCACGTTCTTCGCCTTGTCCACCCTCGTTCCTGACCTCGAGCATCTGACCTCTAGACTCTTCGTCCTTGGACCACACCTTTGCCACCGTGCGTACCTCTCCAGGATCACAACTGTGCACTAGTACCTCGGTAACGTCTCTTCCCCTCGACCCCACCCCTCCTCTCGTTCCTCTAACTCCTCGGTATGAGTATAAACTGCTCGGCTAGTTGCGCCTTCACCGGCCCGTTCTAGTCACCCCTGGTCTCTGCCTTCACCGGCACCCCCCCCCATGCTTGTCTCTTCCCCTCGGCTCGATTGGTAACCCCATGGGAGCAACCCCTGCGCCTTGATCCAACCTTGGCATTTATGTCTTCCGTTCTTCGTCTTGTCGACCTCTCCCAGCTCTCACCGGTGCACTAGTCACTCGACACCCTTGGGCTTAGCAGCCACACTTTGGACATCGTTAGGTCAACCCTCCTTGGCTCGATCGGTAACCCCGTGGGAGCACCCTCTTTGTAGGCTTCATACCAACTTCAGTTGGCGTGTTACGCAGCCACACCCCCCCCATGCCTTTGTCCTTTATCGCCACCCCTCGTCCTTGCCTATGCCCTGACCTTCAGTCTGCTGGAAGGTCCTTTCTTTGTTCCTCTGACTCCTCGGCTTCCACTCTGCTGGAAGGTACACTCTTTGTCTTGGCCTATGGACTCTCCGGCTTCCAGTCTGCTGGAAGGTACCCACACTCATTGTCTTTGTCCCCACCCTCATCACCCCGCCCTGGGTCTTGTCTTCGACGGTGTCTCGACCGTAATCGGGAGCTAATGTTACAACTCGCCTAGCCCCTATCCCTTTTTCGGCTCAACCCCTGTCTCACACCTGTGAGAACCACCCGTACACTTGTACCTCGCCCCTCGTCTTCGTCCCTCCTGGCTTTAGGAGACCATCACCGTTCCTAACGTGGCTCCTTCGCTTGGTCTAACAACCAGACATCACTCGGACTCTTCGTCTTCCACCCTCACCCCACTCCAAGTTACCTCCTCCATCCTACCCCTGCTATAGACCTGTTCCCGTGCCTATCCAGGAACACCCCTCCTCCCCGTCACCTTGGACCTTCACCAGGTCATATCTGGGGATCTTCCCCATCACTGTCATTTGTCTCCGTATCTGCCCAGAATCTTCTCCTGGCGCCCTCGTACGCTTTCTCTTTGTTCTTATTCACCTTGCTACTCTTCATTTACCTTACTACCGGTGCTATCGGCACACCCTCCACCCTAGTCATGCATCCACCGACGTCATGCTGTAGTCTTTCCCTTTACCCTGCTTACGCGGCCCCCACCCTCGCTTATTTCACACTTAGCACTTTAGCTTGTGCGTCCTTTTGACGGCCTCGCCCTTTGCCCTCACCCTTGGCCCACATTCGGGCTCCTCTTCATTTGTATACTTATATACCGGACACCTTAGCGTACTTATTCCCCATCTTTGTCTTGCCTGGTACCCCCCCCTTAGTACCTAGCATCTTGGACCCTAGCGTTGTAGCACTCGTACTTCGCACCTTACCAATGTCCATCCCTTGACTATCTTCTACTGCTGTCTGGCACCCCCGTCAGGACTTCCTCGATTAGAAGATACCACCAGGCCTACGTCTCCAGCTACCCGGTTGGAACGTAACAGTTTACATCGACGATATCCTTATTTTCATGAAAACAGAAAACCAAGAAGAACATGATAAAATCGTACTAGAAGTACTCAAAAGGCTGGAGGAAAACGACTTGTTCATCAAACCAGAAAAATGCACCTTCTCTACCGACGAAGTAGATTTCCTCGGTATGATCGTATCGAAGGATGGCATCTTCATGGACAGAACAAAAGTTAAAGCCATTAGGGAATGGCCAGTACCAAAAACAGTGAAAGGAGTAAGAAGTTTCTTAGGTTTGGTGAACTTCTATCACCGCTTTATTAAAGACTATGCCTCAGTGGCTAGACCACTTCACGATCTTACGAAAAAGGATGAACTGTTCCGTTGGAAAGAAGCCCAACAAAACATGTTTGACACGCTCAAGTCACTCTTTATCACCGCACCAATATTAGCTTATCCAGATGACACATGCGAGTATCGCCTAGAGTGTGACACATCGGATTTCGCTACAGGTGCCATACTTTCACTCAAGAAGGATGACAGGCTCTGGCATCCCGTTGCCTTCTCTTCACATGCTATGACTCCACAAGAGCAGAATTACCCAATTGCTGATAAGGAGATGCTTTCGGTCATTCAGGCACTAGAGCAATGGCGTCATCATCTAGAAGGAGCTAGATATATCTTCAAGATTTGGAATGACCATGTGAACCTGCAGTGGTTCATGACCCGACAAGATCTCAATCGCTGACAGGCAAGATGGGCTATGTACCTTTCTCCATTCAATATGACCTGGCATTACAAACCAGGATCCACCATGACAAAACTGGATGCTCTCTCTAGAAGAGAAAACCATGCCGAGGGAATAGAAAATAACAATAAAGGAGTAGTTGTTATCTCCCCAGAGAAGATCCGATCTAGCATCGTAATCAATGACAATGGGGTCATTTTATGTCAGAAAATATTTAACATGACGTGCTTACTCACTGAAGAAGACGTCAAGAAGCTTGAGAAGAAGGGAATCGTCACTGATGAGCACGATGGCGTTCTCTTCGACTCCTATGGGCGTATCTACATCCCAGACTCTAACCTTCTCAGGATGAAAATCCTTGAGAAACACCATGACTCTCCTATAGCAGGACATCCAGGCTATGACAAGATGCTGGAACTGCTGCAACGTAACTATTACTGGCCAGGAATAGCAACTTTCATTAAATCTTATGTCGCTTGATATGAAACCTGTCAACAGTTTAAAGGCACGAACACAGCCCCAGCAGGCTTGTTGCAACCCTTACCGATACTGAATGCCCCATGGGAACACATCACCACTGATTTCATTACGGGTTTACCTGAATCCCATGGTTACACTGCTATTCTCACCGTCATTGATCGACTCTCCAAGGAAGTGGAATTGATTCCATGTTCCAACACATGCTCAGCCCTGGATACAGCCAGGCTATTTCTTAACCATGTTTGGAAGCATCATGGTCTTCCTAAATCTATTACATCAGACTGTGGACCTCAATTTGCCGCATGTTACGGTTCGACCAGGAGTGGGCGACCGTAGACCCGAAGGTAGTAGCTCAAGCCGAAGGCGCAGGGATGCTGAGGTTGGGATGCAGGGGAAGGCAAGGATCTAAGGTCCTAGGCCTTGGTCGACTCAGGTCTAAGGCCTTGTTGTCGAGTATGAGGAATGCGATGGTCCTAGCCGGTCCAGTGACAGGCGAAGGGCTGATCGCGCAAAGTGAGCTTATGGAGAGTAGATTTCGGGAAGCTAAGCTAGGGTACAAGGGTGCTAGCTAGCTGTTTAAATAGTGTACCCTACTGCGCACAGACCGAGTCAGGAAAGGTAAGTACAGGGCGAAGGGGAGAGGGTGCGCATGGTGTCCGAGCGGGGGTACTACAGCAAGGGCACGAAATGGAACAGGACGGAAGCAATAGTCGGAGATGAAGGACGGAGATGAAAAGGGGCGCAGCCCGGGGTGGAGGGGAAGGGTTCGAAAAGAACCCGGGCTAGGCTATGTAGTTTAAGGTTTAAATGAAAAGGGAATGAAAAGGGGCAGCGATTGACTGTGAGTGGGGAGGCGTCGAGACGTAGGAAGCATAGGTAAGGCAGAGGTAAGCGGAGGAGAGAAGGAAAGAGAAGGAAAAAGGTAGACATAGGAGGGAGTTGTAACACCGCACAAGTTATGAAAGAGGTTAACCAGGCCCTCAATATTACTACTAAATTATCCACTTCTTTCCACCCTCAAACAGATGGACAATCTGAAATTGTAAACAAGAAAGTTGGAAAGTTCCTTCAAATCTTCTGCTTTCATAAGCAAGAAGCATGGGCAGACTGGCTTGCCATTGCTCAATTTAGCATCAATACCAAAAAACACACAATGACTAAGAAGTCACCCTTTGAAGTCACTCGTTCTTATGAACCACGCATGGGTGTAGAACCCCTTTCAAAGAACAAGGTGCCAGCAGTGCAGGAGTTCATGAAAGATATGCAAGGAACTATAGATGAGGTACAAAAAAATATGAAAAAAGCTCAGCAGCAAATGAAGTTGCAAGCAGATAAGCACAGATCAGATGCACCAGAGTATACTATCGGCCAAGAAGTTTGGCTTGCTACGGAAAACTTACATCTTACACATGCATCAAAAAAATTATCAGAGAAGTGGCTTGGACCCTTCAAAATTACGGAACTCATCAGCCAGAATGCCGTTAAACTACTATTACCTAAATCTATGCAGATCCACCCAGTCGTCAACATCTCTAGGGTGAAACCGTACCATGAACGTATGGAGGGGCAATCCTCGTACTGCCCGGGACCAGTAATAGTCACCGAGCACTGCGACAACGAATGGAAAATCGAATAT
>JBBPSX010000320.1:0-14270 GCA_038093815.1 Neoboletus cf. brunneissimus | reverse complement strand
GTAGTAGCAACAACACCAACACCAACACCAACGCACCGGGACACAGACTCAACAACCCACTTCCACCGCCCCCCGTCGAGCGCCCGAGCCTAGAGGCGTCGCAACCGCCCATCCAAGAACCCTCGCCACCGCGCTACACGCGCAGGGTGCGTATGGGGCTCTGGAACAGGCGGGGCGACCACCTCACGCCAAACTCGTTCGTCGTGTATGCACCGCAAGACCGTGCGTATCCGGAGGACCTCCGGGATTACCCGGACGAGCGGGAGGGGTATAGGGATCAGTTTGGGTCGTTTGTGCCATGGCGGGGGGAACGGCCAGAGTTGCCTGCGTCGCTGCCGTATCATGGGAGAGCACCCGCGCAGCCGTATGAGAGCGTGAGTTTTTTTTTTTTTTTCGTCGGTTTGTGTTGGATGATACTCATCGGTCGCCCCCGTCCAGTTTGTGGTGTATACGTATCTCCAATGATTCCAGCGCTATGCCCATATCCAATGCATCGATGTATTTATATGAGTGCAATCTATGTCGAGATACCGCATGTCACAAAGAAATGCCTTGATTGAGAGGAAAAAGAACAATTGCATAAGTAACCCATAATAAAGTAGTGGATGAGCTGTTGGTACACACGTAAATTCGTACAACAGAAAGAAAGAAAAAAAGGAAAAGGAAATCATGAAGCAGAACGAAAGACGCATACCTAGCAAATATAACGGACTCGCCCCGTACGCAAGCAACGAAAAGTACATCAAAGTCCGATACTGCCATGTTGGACACGCATGTGTTCGTAGATGCCCTGACCTCTCGGGAACGTCGCCAAACACTCCCAACAAATGTGCGCCTGACAGCGCGTGCACGTCATGTGGTTGCATCCCTCGCTGCGCTCGATGGGTACCTTGCACCCTGGACAACTCTTGACGTCGTGGTTCGACGACCACTCGTTGAAGAGCTTGTCGTCGGCGACGTCGCGCTCCTCGCACGTCATGCCGTCGTGGTATTCTATCCGGCACGAAGGACAGATACGAACGAGACACGAGGGACACTGCAAGACTGCGTTTGGCGGAGCAGAGCGATACACTTGCGTGCAGTCGGGCGTGGGACAATGGTGGAACTCCTCCGGTCGGCTGTGAACGTACACCCAGAAAGCGGCCTCGATGACCGCGTTGAAATCGCCCGCGGACAAGAGCTTCCGCGACAGGCCAAGAGGAATCCGTTGTGTGCAAGCGGCGTCATTCCCGAGACACCTCAGGGGGAACATCTTGTTCTCCACCGCCGAGGCGAGGTAACCGGTGAGACAGGTACGACACCACTGGTGACCACATGCAAGCGACACCGGTACTATCGCTTCGCCGAAGCACACGGGACAGATGGCATTCGAGGTGCTGACCTCATCACCTTGTCGGCTTTGTGCGTCTTGGACGGCCTTGCAGGCTGTCCGAAATGCCGAATCGTTCCCTCGTACGACGAGGACGCGCTCGGCAAAGTCCAAGATGCAGTTTTCAGCACCAAGGAGCTCCTGCAGCGTAGAGAGCTCGGCGCTGCAGAAGATACCCAGAAGTTTTCCGGATAATGGGATCTTCCAAAATTGCTGTGCCTTGAGCTCCATTACCTTGCGAACGATGTCTTGACGGGCGCGATGCCTCATCACGATGGGTCCCCACAACGATATTACCCGTCTGTTGCCGTGTACCTGTATCTGAATCCCGGGGTATTGGGCCTGCAGCTCAGCGATATAGGTAAAACCAGCCTTGGCGACGAGGAAATCATCCCATAGAGGCTTCTTGTCGAGTGTGATAGTTTCGCCGTGCAACAATTGTTCGAACTCGTATTTGAGGTTACTCATCAGTTCGGGCTGTTCGCTGGACAGCCGGATGTATGCTGGAGAGTCCTCATCTGGATTTTCTTTGAATCTCTCTCTGATAGAGACGATGGGGCCATATCTACGTTGCCACGACCAACGGAGCCATCCAATGTCTTCGCGCATTTTCCTGTAACTTTCCGCGTTCAACACGTGGGATAGGCTGACGACATGACGGCAAGTGATGGTTGTGTGCCCTATAGCCTTTGGGCGTCTGTGATCTAGGTCGTCTTGAGCAGCGCGAGCTTCGATAGGGGACGTGAAACGAGCCCAGGCTTTGACCAACCCATCCCTGTAGGGAGCAGGGATGACATCAAAGCTGGTAATCGTCCCGTATTCTTCCAATCGGGAGCGGATGGAGTTGAGCCCTTTGTCAAAGGACTGATAGTTTGGACGTCCCAACATAACCGACTTTGAGTTGGCGAACTCGCGCAGACTTGCTTCGGTGACGCTCGCGGGAAGTTGCTTGAAAATGACGTTGTATGCGCCGATGCAGGGTAATCCCTCGTATAGTTGAGCAGACACAACCAAGTATTCCAGCGGGAATCCGTTCAACGAGTCGATGGCCACCTTTGCCTCCTTCAACGTATCATAGCCAGCGTAGCCGACTCGGGACGGACACTCCCATATAAGATGAACATCCGTGTCTGTAAGAACCGTGCTGCCATGTTTCGTGTTGTTGATCGCCAGTTTGGCGCTGATCGTTTTTTTGGCAAGCTCGATTCCGTGGAGGTCCGTGACAGCTTTGATCGCATCCGCCGCGGACGCGAACTGAACCTTGACGGTCACTGGCTTTCCCGACAACTCGGGATGATTGATGTTGTCCACGTTGTACGGCGCCAGCAATTCATTCAGTGCCGCCGGGGTGACAGTGCCAGAGATATTCCCCAGATGCACCCACCGGCTCTCGAAGCCCGTCATCACGTCTCGAACCTCGAAGCCTTGATCGAACCGCACTTTGATGTGATCCGAAATGGTAGTGGCGTATAGCGGTTCAGGTCTCTGTGGCGGCTCAGCGTTCCCGCTGGGTGGGTCTTGCTTTCGAGGCATCAAGTTGTTTCTTTGATCACCCACACGAGCGGGTGGTTTGACAACGCCAGATGAACACGGCGGAACCTGGAGCGACTGTGTCGGCTGCACTGCTCTATTCACAGGCTAGCGAGATTGCTCACCTGATTAGGTCGTGGAGGGTGGCGAAATGGGCACGGACTGAAAAAGCAGGGAAGACCGTACATCCATTTCCGGCAGATCTGAGGAGGAAACATCCCGTGACGTTGTGGAACCTTATTCGAAACGTTCGAAACGTTTGAGTCAACAGACTGTCATAGTATGTCGTGTCAGGACTACGTGATGATATTGAATCAGGAACGTACAGTAAATGTCGTATCACTGCTGAAAAGAACCGAAGAGCCGCCTGACAGGTCTTCGGACAAGGAACTAGCCGTACTTGCTGGCGAACGAGGTATCGGTTGAGCATCTTTCCTGGCGGGTAGCTTGACGACGCTAGAGGCAACTCCGGGTGGTGGCGGCGAAATTACTCGACTATCGACCACGGGGCCATTGCAACGCTCGAAATTGGGGTCTTTCTCTACCTGGTCGAGACGGCGCTCTCCATTGACAGGTTTCTACACGAATGTTGAGCGATGGACGAGATGACCACGAGCAGGTTGATGACTCACAGTGGGAGCACGACGACGGTTATCGCGCCCCATTCCGCGACCATTCGGCTTCGATAAGGTAGACGGGGATGGTAAGCTTACATTAAGTTTTTTGGGCGGGTTGACCACGGCGCTTGTATTTTTGGGAGTGTGTGAGACGACCTCTGGTGTGTGAACTGATTGTTCACGGACGAGGGTGCGCTGTGTCGGCGTCGACGACGCCATCTACGTAAAATCAACATTCGGTCTCGCAAGTCATCGCAATACAAACTACATTATCTTGTTTCACTATGTTTTGATCAGGTCGAGATGGTACACATACAGGCTGGGGGGTTGTTTTCTTTGGTGGGATAGGAGTACAGATGGGCTGAACGCAAGCTGAGTTAAAGGCATTCCATAATCGAGTGTACCTACTTTTGGCGGCGGATACGAGCCCTGAGGAGCCTGGGTGTGGGGCGGCGGGCAGGGTCCTTGAGCCTGTGATGGAGGCGGAGGCGGCACATACGGTCTTTGAGACACTGGCGCGGGTATATCTGCGCAAGCGGTAGGGGGTTGTATTTGCAGCGCCAAGAACACTTGCTGCTTCAGTTGTGCGCTGAGGAGATCGTTCCCGGGGCATGCTTGATTCACAACGGGACAGGGGTCGATAGCCCCGGAACATGGTCTGGCGAGACTCAACGAGGTTGCTCCACAGCAAGGCTCCTGAACGGCTCGCCTAGGCGGTGAGTGAAAGAGCCCTTGTGGTGCCATTCTAGACTCGATTGGTCTGTTTTGAAATCGGGGTGGTAGTGGGGCTCCGCAACGGTCAAGTCGATTGTCTCGATGGATGACATTGTTCCGACCCCGTGTCTGGTGCTGATATGCGTGCGTGAGCCAAGGGCACACTCGACACAGAGGCGCATACCTCTGCAAACCTGGGCTTATCGTAGCCATTCTGGCGAGGGGCGGAGTTGTATGGTCGTTGCGGATCGTAGTGCTGGCTTGCGTTTCGCTGCAGCTTTTCGGCGACGAAGATAGAGTCCCGAGGAGTGCCCTTTTTGATGTGGTTGCGCTGGGGCAAGGCTTGCATCAACTCACTCGGCATCTGCGGGTCGAGCGACTCGAGAAGGCTGAACGGGTTGCTGTTTTTCGGTCCAGCCCAACTCATCGATAAACTTGTGCCGGAGACTCTGGGAAAAAAAAGACAAGTGTACACGAGCTCTGGATCACAAGGCGGCCGGTTGTAGTTAAGGGAGGGACTTTGACCGCAACCTGCCCACCCCAAATGGCCACACAAACAACCGTCAAGCGGCCGCTTCCATTCATTCCAGAAGCAGCGAATAAACACCCCCTGTGACAGGATCGACCACAACAATCGTCCGTACAATCGATATCAAAACACGACATTAGCACAATGGTGCGTGACAAGCGTCCATAGAATACATCTTCACAGAGCAAAGCAAAGTCCTCGAAACATCCATCAGAAGGCGCCGAAAAGGGGAAATCGCAGGTGGTGGGTTCAGGGTTTGCAATCGACAAAGGGAAGACGAAAGAAGGCGATATTAAAGCCACATGGCGTCCTCACTTGGTCGACAGAGTCGATCTGGTATCCGGGAGTATCGAGGCCGAAAAGGTTGTTGGGGCAGCCTGGTTCTCGGTCTCATCGGCAGTGGTTTGATGTCCATATCCACAGTAGCACCCCATGTCTGTGCACGAGTCTCTTGATCGCCTGGCACTGCTCGCGGGGCAAAGGGTGGCCACCCCCTGGCGTTGAGGAGTATGAAAGCACTCTGCGCAGGAGATCAGGTGGAGCATATTCAAGGGTTATCTCTGTTACCACAAATAGCGAAAAAAGGAAGCGTGCGCCATGCCAGAGAGCGTAGACGACACGGAAAGTGAGATCCAGCCAGTGAGAATTGATCGCGGCATCGACCAGGGATATCCCTATGCCAGAGAGAGAAGTCCAACGGAAATACAAGAAGACTGAGACACACCAACCAGGGAAGAGGTGGAGTGATGACGCAAGTACAGCCTTTAGCCACTCCGATCCGGGTGTTTGGTTGAGGCCTTCCTTCAGTGCAGATGCTGTCCGATTAATCGACGTAATCTCGGCGTGCGTTGTCTGGGTAAGCAAGTAAACGGTATCCACGAGGTGAGCCATCGAAACCATAGTGTCATCCTGGATGATCTGAGCAGTCTGGGCCTGCACGAGTGAAGTTTCAAGCAATTTTGACGAATTCTCCATAACTCCGACAAGCTGGTCTAGAGACTAGAAGGAAACATCACATTATGGCAGACACTGGAAGTGAACGCGGTCCTGACGTTGTGCATTGCGGAAAGACCGCCCTCCAGCAAGCCCAGTCGACGCTCTAAATGCGCCTGGAAATCGTGTCAACTAACCAGGACATCGTCGAGGGTGATTACCCACAGCCGCGTCCATGTTTCGGAGACTTTCATCTTTAATCAAGGCGAGCGCTGTGTTCAACTCAAACGTGATGGATGATTGGATAGCAGGGAGAAGCCCGAGGAGATGATCGGAGTGCTAGACAAGTTGCGCACCGTGAGTGGTCTGCAGACTGCGAAGATTTTGAAGACAGACATCGCGTTGCACGCTTTCAAGCATGCTGTGGAACTACGAATGATCAGCCCCGCGCTACGTACAAAGCATCAACGAGAACATAAAACTTTGATACTTTTGTCATGATCTCTCCCAGATTAATGCGATCTTGGTCCTCAATCTTCTGGATCGCATTCTGCACCTCTACGAGAAGCTGGAAGGAGTCAATATCCTAGTAAGAGTATAACCAACTGTATACCGATTGAGAGTTGTTCAGGATGGTCATGGTGAGTATGTCCGAAGTGTCTCGAATCCCATTGGAGGCGAAGCGTAATGCCTCCAGCATGTCACGCATGTCCTATGGAGTTCCGTCACCCCAGCTTATGACGAACAGTTCTCGTTATGTGAAGGTGACGATCGATTCGCACCTCTGCCGTTTTTTCCCATAGCTGATGCGCCGTCTTGATTTTTTTCTCTCGCTCCGTCAAAAACCGAACGAAGATCGCCTTCTCTTCTGTGATGTTCCTATAAATATCTTTGGCGGTGTCTGCATTAAATTTCGTGGAGTGACGGTATGTAATAACGGGTTTTGGGAGGCAGTACCGATGTCAATCCACCTTCGGAATGTAAAGCAAAGCTGGGCTGGTAACGACCATCAGACAAATCGCCACGTGAGCGTCACGTTTCAACATACGAATTTCGCGGAGGTAACCAGAGTAGCTCGACCAAAACTGCGCGCTTCGAGAGAGGGCACTGTCCCATGACGGTTAAAGCATCTTCCGCCGACCAAGGATATTCGCGTACTCGACGCATCTGGCTTGTCCCTGAGGAGTTGGTAGGGAAGGCTTCTGACCGACCCTTGCATATGCGGCACACTCCATCGGCGGCAAATAGTGCCGTGCGGTGGCAAGTTCACACATGGTCATGCCAATCGCAGCTTATATGCGCGATTAGTTGGCACGAAGATGACTCGAGAATGATGGATACGAGTACCATGGATACGCTCTTGTTCGTCCATGCGTGATTCCTCACAGCGGGCTTTCACCAGGGCTACGGCATCTTGGAAGCAATCTGGCTTCCGTTGGTAGGATTGGAGAACATCTTTGAATGGTATGAGATACGTGATCGGAGCGGTGTTTCGAAATACCTTGGTTCATGAAGAGGGCATCTCTCCCCGCCTGTGACAGATCGGCTCCGCGTCGCCGTTTTAGCTACAAGTCGCGCGATAATGAAATCAGTGTCACCATCAAAGATGTTTGGAAGAACTTCTTCTCCAATCCATGGTTCAGGGTCCGGCGGTGTTTGGTGGGTGGTCCAGGACCATGCCAAGCAGCGGCTGATGTGAGTGGCAACGAACAGTATTAACATGTACCGCATCATTCCGCTGTCAGTCAAAAATGGAACGTCGCTCTTTGCAGCGCGGCGTGTGCTCGTCACTGGTCGTATGCTGGTGAGAAGAGAAGAGAAGACACAGGATACTATGCCCGTCTGGGGAGTCATGGAGGCCGCTCGTTGAGCTGGATTAAAGTTCAGCGTGAATCCACGAAGAAGCTCCGACGGCACATCCAAGCCGCGTCTCTCTCCGGATAGGCTAAATAGTTACAGTAGTCCGAGTTCAAAGGATCATACAGGGATGGCTGCCAACGAAGCGCATAATCAATGATCGGCCACAAAAATGCCCACTTGTTGCATTCCCTTCTCGACGCTGCACATAACAAGCCATACAGATAACGGAGGGAGATAGTCAGTAGATAGCGCACGACGGGAATGGAATAAGCGATCAATCTACGCACGGTATGGAAGTCACGATTGTCAACCAGATTGTGCTGGTCACACTTGTAGCAACGGGGGATATATATATCGATGACCTGTCAACTCATAGATCCTGAAAAATTCCCCCTGGATCAAAAGCAAGTGGTTTCTGGATAAGACGACCTGGGTTAGGCTCCGGCTGGCCGACACAGGTGCCGCTTTGCTGTCATAGGATATGCTCACCTGACGAGGCTGTTGACATCGACGACACCGATGACGCCGCTTCCGCATTTAGCTGATGAAAGACGAAGAGTTCCGTCGCACGATTATATATCTATCTGCATAGACCTGGTAGATTCGTAGCAACAGCTCACGTCACCCCCCAAAACCGGTGAGTGACACCGGTGGGATAATCCACAGAAGACGCACACTCCATTTCCGTGATGATCATTAGTGGAGTTTTCTGGTACCAGAGGCAGAAAGAGAAAAGGGGGACACTCTCCGTGTCTTCTGTACCGTTTCATGTGTCGGACTTGTGAACGATTGATGTAGAAGACGCGGGTCCCGGTATCCGTAGGGGTAGTGCTCGACTCGGGCCTTTATGTTATCGTTTATACGTAAGCGGTAATTACGGGCCTGTCCAATCACCAGTTTCCCGTTTACTATGGCAGACACCAAACAGACACCGGGGCCGGCGGATTCAGTTATTGAGCCCCCATCACCGATTCGTGCGAGGCTATCGTTCTAGGTCGAATGCCCAATCAACTGGGCAACTTAGGCGGTAGCGCCTCCTGATGCAATATGCGCTGGTATGTCCACAGCGCCGTACATTCCGCAAAGCTTGTGGCCGAAGAAACGTTTGAAACCGACGCTGTATATGAGACTTTTTGGTCGTATAGGTTTCACTGCACCACAGGTATTGGCTGCCAATTCACTGGATTCGGCGATTTCTTGAAAGACCTGGACGAGGACAGCCCTGGATAAAACGCATGGCCGGGGGGGCCAGAATAATTTGCGTTGATAGGATGACCTTCGGCTCCGAAGTGCTTCACTCTCGCTTTTATTGCTGATGCGCTGGAGCTCGGACCTCAGATCATCAAGCACTTCAGCCTATAGTCGATCTTCCCGTTACCCCGGGAATGTCGAGTCTTTGCCTATCGTCGCCCGACGTTTTGGCTAGAAAATCCCTCAGTTCTGGAGTTCATTTGCCAAAGATGTTCCATTCCGTTCGTTACCTCATCCCTACCAATATGTTGGAAACAATTCGTAACGGGTTCGAAAATCCCGAGGCGTCCAACTGTCCAAGCCTCACTAACAACCCGTCTCTCTCGGAGCGCAAAGCGATCGCACAGTGGCCCGGCCCTGTCCCCCTTGTATTTTCCAACACCTATGTTTCACGGACGACAGTTGCACCTAGTATGTTCCACGTGGCGATTGCTTCCGAGTTAACCAGATGACGATCGAACGTAGCTAGGAACTGGGTGGCCGAACTCTCCGCAAGACCTCGCCATGCGGCGCATAGGGATCAGCATCGTCGCTGGCGTGAAACTTTCGCGGGTGCGACGCAACTCCATTTGGTGGCGTCTTTCCGACTTCCACCGCCCACGGAATGTCGCGTGGTCCAGTTTCTTCGGCTGACGCTTTGAAACAGGGCAAGTACCGGAGTCTGGCGGGACCCAGTCAACGTGACGCAGCGCTTAGACTGATTGACTTTGGAGATCGGTCGATAACTCGTTCTATTGGGGGCATAGAAACGCGTCAAATTCGTTTCCTCCAAACAGAGCGGAGACTCAACGTTGCAACGGCCGGATCAACTACCGACAGGCGATTTGCACATGGTACGAGCGCGGTCACCGTATGGAATTAAATATATCCCTTGTCTAATGGTAATGAGCATTGATGTAATGGTAGGTATTACGAGGCGGAATATTGAAATGCTAGAGGTAATACACTGGGGAAGGGAAGATAGGGATTGGTCATTAAAAGTTGCTGTCCGTGAAAGATACGTAAATCGTTCTGGGTTGTGCTATAGCTAAGTCAGAGCGTAAGGGGTGGGTCGAAGCAAGCGAGAGAAAAAAAGAGGGAAAGGAAAAGAGAAGACATAATTCAGCGACGATCTTCGTTTCTGGCTTTTCGAACGCTAAGAGCGCCAGCGGCCAATTTCTGCTCCCAGAGCATGTGTCCTTCGCCCTCGATCCACTCCCCTGTGACAGAATCCCTCTCAAAGTCACCATCTCGGTAGCCGTAGCGTTGCTGTAATAGACGTAGGAGGGGATTTCGCAGCGCAGGATCCATGCGGACGCTTTCCCCTGGATGATAGCTGCCCACTCCGTGGCGGGATAGGCTCTCTTCAAAGAGTGCTTCTTCGTAGGTGCAGCCGCAGTTAAGACAGCCTGGCGGTGCCATGCGAGGGGGGTACGCCCGGCGTTCCCGTCGAGAATCATGCCACGAACAGAGGGCATTCCCAGCGCGGTTCAAGGAGCAAAAGAGCCGTATACGAGCGTCAGTGCGCGCCTTCCATGACATGTGGATGGACGAGGGGCTGGGCGTATTTGGAGCGGGAAGGGAGGCGAGCATCGGATTTTTGGAGTGACTCAATGGGGATCCGGTGGGACTTCCCCGAGCAAGCTCGCTTTCGAGTTCTTTGATGCGGAGTCGACTGTGATCGTTCACGAGCTCGAGCTCTCGCACCTTCTTTCGCAGAATCTTGATCTCCTCCTCCATGCAATCCTGAGAGGTCAGAGAGGGAGAAGGTGTCGAATGATGCACATAAGGTCGTGGACTAGGGCCTTGGACGAGAGGATGGGGATATGCGAGATCTGCGTGCGCCGACGTCTGTCGCTGATGTATCGGCGATGCGCGATATGGATGGAAAGGGTGATGTGGAGTAGGATTTCTGAGTTGGGGGGGAATGTCTAGTTCACCAACGGCGCCGGATAGACTGGATGTGGCACTCATGCTCGAGACATAAGCACCTGGGAGAGCATAAGGGGAAGGCATGGGGCGATATTCGTCCATTTGTCCGGGTCGGAGATGCATCTTCGCGACAATTTGTACGGGGTACCATTGCAAGGCCCATCACGGTGTTGATGTGCCCGCATCAACCCAGCGATGGCTTGTCAATGGGCACAGCCTGCGCTAGCCGAGGCACGAGGCAACATGAGATCCACGTCACACGTGTCGCCGTTTCGGGACCAGACGTTACGTGGGTTTATCCCCTAGCTACTACCAGGGGTCGTGGTAGAACCCGAACGAACCATCGGAAAGAAGATCTCATCGGTCCACACCTAGAAAGGTCTGAATCTATAGATAGACGGCAGAAACAGGAACTCCGGGGTTGAATGTTGAGACTGCCTCGAGGACGCTTGTATCATGAAACATGCGTATCCAATCAGAACAAGGTCCACTCGCAACCACACCTCTGCAAGACCGCGGAGAAATGGAGATACGTATTGGCTCCAAAATATTTGTCATCGCTGTTGGGACTTGCTATACAAATAGACATCTCGCCAAGGCTTTCCTTTGGGGAGCGAGCTATTCCACGGGTAGCAATCCTGCGACCACTTGTTCGGGAAAGAACGGGGGACGAACCTGGGCTGATCTGGTATCTCAATTTCACCTGTCTTCGCATCTACGGTGATGTATCTAGTGATCTCTACAGCAGGTCGATGGGCACATCTAGCACAAATGGGCTTTGAGCTCTTGAATCCCGGAGACAAACGCTGACCAACATTTGAAAGATGCGCGAGAACGGGAAGCAATGGGTACGAATTTCCCCACTCGAATCTTTCTCAGGCTCGCAGGAATACTGGACTGAAAGATATGTGGTGTGACGTTCTCTGGCTTCAAGCGCGCACATACCTATCTCAAGTAACTGGCACTTGGACTGGGGTACCGAGGAATGCTCAATGGGCTTTTTGGACATGAATGAAGACCGACTTGGGTGTGCGAGTCGTTCAATGGAGGCGCCGCAACTGCGAAATGACTTCAAGTAACCCATAACCAACTTGGGATGTTCTCAAGAACAGGTATTTGATTTCCCACGAAGGGCCACGTGGGGGAAGAGATAAAAAGTGGCGTCGAAATCGTCTGGGATTTCCAGCTCGTGTTGTTTTTCTTCCCTCACCATCCCCCCAAGAACACAGAAAACATGGTCTACAAAGTCGCAGGTGTGTAGCGAACGCCATCCACGACGAGCGAGTTGATGTGTAACTCGCGATTCTCAGACATCTCTCTTGCTGCCTTTGGTCGCAAGGAAATCCAGATCGCAGAGGTAGATCACAACCTCGCCTTGTGATAATAGTTGTTCACATGATCACTAGCATGAAATGCCGGGACTTATGTATATGCGAGCCAAGGTGATCCATCGCGATTGTTTTGTGCCGTTCAACATCGCTGATTACCATACATAGTATGGCGCTTCCAAGCCATTGACTGGTGCTCGCATCGCAGGTTGCCTTCACATGTATGGCTGGGTTTCCTGAACTAGGTTTCATTTCTAATCGCCCGTGCTTAGGACGATCCAAACAGCTGTCTTGATCGAGACTCTCACGGCTTTGGGTGCCGAGGTCACCTGGTCCTCTTGTGTGAGCTTCCTCGGCGTACAATGCATGTTCGCTCCTCATGTTTTCTTTAGAACATCTTCTCCACCCAGGATCATGCCGCTGCTGCGTGAGTGTAAAACAATCGACAATTTCTATAGCGTGTAACCAGGTATCTCTAGCATTGCTGCGACGGGTGTTCCTGTGTATGCCTGGAAGGGCGAGACGGAGGAGGAGTATACCTGGTGCATAGAGCAGACCCTTGCTGCTTTCCCCGGTGGCAAGAGCCTGAACATGATTTTGGACGATGGTGGTGATCTCACTACCCTCGTGCACGAGAAATACCCCCAGTACTTGAAGGGTAAGCATCCTTGTGATATGGTGGGAGTCGGTGGATTTGATCGGATATCCAGATATCCGAGGTCTCTCTGAGGAAACTACTACTGGTGTCCACCATCTTTACAAGGCTTTTCGTGACGGCAAGCTCAAGGTCCCCGCTATCAACGTCAATGACTCGGTCACGAAGTCCAAGTTTGACAACTACTACGGATGTCGCGAATCCCTCGTCGATGGTATCAAGCGTGCCACAGACGTTATGCTCGCTGGAAAGGTTGCTGTCGTTGCGGGCTTTGGTGATGTTGGCAAGGGCGTAGGTCTTTTCGATGTTGGTTGGGTGCGATTGATCCTGATTGGTTGTTGCAGTGCGCCGAGTCTCTTCGCTCTTACGGTGCTCGTGTATTGGTCACGGAAATCGACCCCATCAATGCCTTGCAGGCTTCCATGGCTGGTTATGAAGTCACCACCATGGAGGACGCTGCTCCTCGCGCCAACATTTTTGTGACTACCACCGGTAACCGTGACATTATCACCGCTAAGCACTTCTTGGCGATGCCAGAGGATGCCATCGTCTCCAAGTTGGTGCTTTTACGTTGGCGGTGTCGGCACGACTGCTAAAATTATCGCAGCATTGGCCACTTTGATGTTGAAATTGACGTTGCATGGCTCAAGGCAAACGCAAAGGATGCTGTGAACATCAAGCCCCAGGTCGACCGCTTCACGACGCCTTCAGGTCGCCACGTCATCCTACTCGCCGAAGGCCGTCTTGTCAACTTGGGGTAGGTCACAGGTAGAATCGGGAGGCGTATTGTGCTCACGGGATGTTGGTAGCTGTGCTACTGGACACCCTTCGTTTGTGATGTCTTGCTCGTTCACCAACCAGGTCTTGGCCCAGATCGCGTTGTGGACAAACCCTGGCAAGTTTGCTGTTGGCGTGCACATATTGCCAAAGGAACTCGACGAGGAGGTTGCCCGTGCACACCTTGAGCAACTGAACGTCAAGTTGACCACGCTCACGGCTGAGCAATCCAAGTACCTTGACATCCCTGCCCAGGGCCCATACAAGGCCTCACACTACAGGTGAGACGACGATTGATGTGTCGGCAATTGCTAATCTGGATGGGAAAGGTACTGAACACATGTAATGGTGCATGATGGCCTCAACGTGCCCTCGCTGATATGAGAGGAACGGGACCTTCAACGTCCTATAGGGTTTGGATGTATGTATTGAAGAGTCTTGCGCGCGCTTTGGGAGGCGAGCGAAAAAAGGGTCACGTCCGGGGTCGGTCCGTTGTTCGGGACGTTGGTGGTGATGTGTCGGGCCTCAACGTGCCCGTCGGTGTTTACATACGTGGACTGTTTGTGCAATACAGTGGTGGTCGCGACCGTCTGGGATCGGGGTGGATCTGCTGAGAGTGGTGATTACCTAATATTAGAACGTAGGAGTGGACGCGGAGTGCGACAGTCGCTGTCGCTGTTCCCGAATGGTCTCGTCCGCGCGCAACCCGAACGAGTCCTACGCTCAGCGTGCCAAGAAGGCGAGCACGTCCTCCGCCCCGCAAACGACACAGCAACAGCAACAGCAACAGCAGCAG
>JBBPSX010000319.1:0-14289 GCA_038093815.1 Neoboletus cf. brunneissimus | reverse complement strand
GCAGCCAAGGGTGTGTACTATTGTTTGTCTCACCAACCCTAAGCGAAATTCCCACAGGTGTTTGCAGTACACTTCATGCACTCCATTAAAGTGAAACATTGGAACACTTTTGGGAGTCACTGTAAGTTCACCACTGACCTCTTTATCAACATTGAAGGGATCGCCCAGTGAGTAACTTTCCACGTCATGAACTGTGGACATGAGAACCTCATCCTCGGCCTCCCCTGGCTTTGCTCTGCCAACCCAACCATTGACTGGGCCACCCCTACCATCTGCCTTGATGAATCCATTGATCAGTCCAAGGAACTCTTCCTCGCCCAAGTAACAAACATCTACTGCCACAACTCCAAATTCCACTGCCCAGAACCCCCTCGTCCGAAAACTAACCACTGCCACCGATCTCGCCATAGCAGCAGAAGCTGCAAAGAAACCCATCGTACTCTCCCCTGAATATTCCCAATTTGCCTCTGTCTTTGATGAGGAAGCCACCACCATGCCACCGTCCCGCCCCTATGATCATGAGATCAACCTTGATGAATCATTTGTCCCAAAGATCGCCAAAGCCTACCCGCTCGCCCCAGAAGAACGACTCGCAGCAGAAGCATTCTTAGATGAGAACCTTAAAACTGGCAAAATCCGCCCCTCAAACTCCCCCCAGGCTTCTCCTTTCTTCTTCATAAAAAAGAAGGACAGTTCTCTTCACCCCTGCCAAGACTATCGGTACTTAAATGAACACACCATCTGAGATGCCTATCCTCTTCTGTTAATATCCAACCTAGTCAACAAACTCTGCAGCTCCCGTCTCTATACCAAGTTTGATGTGTGATGGGGGTACAACAATGTTCAAATCAAAGATGGACACCAATGGAAGGGTGCCTTCATCACCCACAAAGGTCTCTTTGAACCCACCATAATGTTCTTCGGCATGACCAACTCTCCTGCCACCTTTCAACGATTTATAAACGACTTGTTCTTTGACATGATTGCTGAAGGCTGGCTTGTCATCTACATGGATGACCTCCTCATCTTCTCCCCCGATGCCAAAACTCACAAAGAGTGGACCAAGTGTGTACTCCAGTGCATGACCAAGCTGGACCTCCACCTGAAACTCAAGAAATGTACCTTCGCTGCTGAAGAAGTCGAATACCTCAGAATGATCGTCAAACCAAACCAGCTTGCCATGGACCCAGTCAAACTCGAAGGCATCTCTGCTTGGCCCCAACCCACCACTGTCAAAGGGGTCCGCTCCTTTCTTGGCTTCACTAACTTCTATTGTCACTTCATTCCAAGCTACTCCAATGTCGCCCAACCCCTCATCGACCTCACCAAGAAGGCGACAAAGTGGAAATGGTCTCCTGCCTGCAAGTCTGCCTTCCAGTGGCTTAAACAACTCTCCCTGGAGAAATCCATCCTCCACCTCCCTGATTTATCTGCCCCCTTTGCCATTGCCACTGACACGTCAAAGTATGCCTCTGGGGCTATCCTTCTCCAGACTGACTCGAATGGTGACTGGCATCCCTGCTCCTACCTCTCCCAGTCATTTATTCCTGCTGAACGCAACTACGATATCTATGACAGAGAACTCCTGGCCGTCATTTGAGCTCTTAAAGCCTGGCAACATTACCTTCACGGACCACAAAAATCTCACCTACTTCTGCTCCCCCCAAACTCTCAACCATCACCAGGTGTGCTGGCTTCTCGACCTTGCTGACTTCGACCTCAAAATCATCCATGTCCCTGGCTCACAGCTCACTGGACTGGATGCCCTCTCGCGCTGACCAGATCACCTTCCCCGTGACACAGACAACCAAGGAGTCACCCTCTTACCCCTCTCTCTCTTCATACAACTCATCAACACAGCCCTCTCTGACCGTATCAAATCTGCCTTGCACGACGACCCTTGCGCCCTCCAAGCACTCCAGTCCCTCTCCCACGATGCCCCAGCATTCCTTTGCTCTTGTACTTCCCCTTGGCAACTGCTGGAGGGCATTCTTACTTATAATGGTCAAATCTACATCCCCGCTAACTCCTTGCTTCGCCGTTCCATCCTCCAGCGCTGCCATGATCACGCCTCTACTGGCCACCCCAGCTATCTAAAGACTCACCAGCTCATCACCTCCGAATTCTGGTGGCCCAGCCTTGCCTCCTATGTTCACCACTATATCGAAGGCTGTGCTACCTGTCAGCAGAATAAGTCGAACACTCATCCCACCACCCCCCCACTCACCCCTATCCACTCCACCTGCACCTGCCCCTTCCAACAAATCTCCTGTGACCTCATCACTGACCTCCCCCTGTCCAGGGGCTTTGATTCTCTCTTGGTCGTGGTCAACCACGGGCTTACTAAGGGGGTGATTCTCTGCCCTACCAACAAAACTGTGACCGTGGAGGGCATCGCCATCCTCTTTTTCCTCTCTGTCTACAAACACTTTGGCCTTTTTGACAAAGTCATCTCTGATCGGGGACCTCAGTTTGCCTTGGCATTTGCCAGAGAACTCAGAAAACTCCTTAACTACGACCTTGCCCTTTCCACCGCCTATCACCCTCAAATGGATGGGAAAACCGAACGTGTCAACCAAGAGGTTGAGACCTACCTCCAGATCTTTTGTGGAGCATACCCTATGACTTGGGCTGACTCGATTGCCAATGCTGAATTTGCCCACAACCACTGCCCCCATTCCGTCACCAACCAATCTCCATTCTACCTCATGATGGGCTATGAACCCTGTGCCCTACTGTCAGTCATCTCCAAAACCTCCCTACCCGCAGTTGCCTCCCACATCAAAAACTTGACAGCTGCCTGTGACGAGGCCCTAGCAGCCCACAAACTCACACACCAAGTAATGATGTCACACAACCAGAGGAAGTTTAAACCTTTCAAAAAGGGAGATAAGGTTTGGCTCGAAGCCAGCAATTTGAAATGATCGGTTGTCAACCCCAAATTCACACCTAAACAGGAAGGACCCTTCATCATCACCAAAACCCTCTCCCCTATTGTCTACCGCCTCTGCATCCCCTCTACTTGGAAGATACATCCCATCTTCCATGCCTCCCTATTAACCCTATACAAGGAGAACTCCATGCACGGCCCCAACTTCCCTGCCCCACCACCAGACCTTGTAGACAGCAAAGAGGAATATGAAATCGAGAAAATTCTGAAGCACTGAGGCTCCACCTGCTCCTGCTCATATTTGATACATTGGAAAGGGTATACTGCAGAAGAAGACTTCTGGGTCCCTGAGCGCGACCTCAAACATTCGAAGGCCACCCTCCTAGATTATAAGAAATAACACCCGAAGTACTTCCCCTCCAACCCTCGCTCTCGCACTTAGCACCACCATCCACCTTTGCCAACAATGTCCTGCTCCAATGGCCCCTCCGACGACTATTACCCCGCCACCATCCCATCCTCCGTCATCACCTCCTCTGTCCCCTCCATTGCTCCATCATCAATCATTTCGCCTACTCCTAGTTCTACTCTTTACAGTCCTATACCCATTGTCAACGACATCTCCCTGCCTTTGTCACGCATCACTACTCCTGGCTGGGGGGCTTCTTCTTCTCCCCCTCAGCACCCAAATCCTTCTGGTCTTGAGGGACCTGCTGTTCCCCCAACCATCACCTCGGTAGACCTCCCCCATCTTCACTCATTGCTTACGAGAAAAACTCCCCAATGGGGGGAAACTCCGCCAGCTATGCACCTTCCTTTGAGACTCCCGCCTCATCGTCACTGTGTCCTCCCACCTCGACCTCTGCTCCCCCCTCTGGGGTCTTTACAAAGCATACCTCCAGTACTCCCACCTCTCTCTCCTCACCTTGCAAACCACCACCACCTTCAGCGCCCACGTGGCCCTCATGGAGTTGCAGATTGAACAAATCATGGAAGAACTGAAGGGACACCTCGTCTTGGCTATGTACCAGTTAGGCATGCTCAACTTTTTAAAAGAAATTGACCGTTACCTCTTTGAACTTGCCACCTTCTCCACCCTTTCTTCCTCTATCCCCTCTGTGTCTTTCTTGCCACTGAACAATGACAAAATCTGGCTCATCAAACAAGTGGAAGCCCACTGGACTGGGCACGAAGGACGCCAACCATTACTCCCATTGCACCCTCAGTATGCAGAAACCTGCTATGAGTGCCGCCGCCTTGGACATATTCACCCCGAATGCCAGTTCTATCAATGCCCTAACTGCCTTTGCTGGGCCCCAGGCCATCTCGGCTCCCACTGTGCGGTTCAAAGACTTGTCAACCCCTCTCCATTGACTTCACCTACATCTTCGTCCTTGCATCATACCATTTCCTCCTCCTCATCCGCTTCCGGTCCACCTTGCCCAATATCACCATCTTGTCACACCTCCTCTCGCCCTCATCATCGGCCCACCCCAGCACCCCCTCACTGTTCCCTACCCCCACCCCTGCACCCCCCTACCCCTGAATACAACAACAATGATGACGTCTATGATGACATCGCCTGGGGCAACATCACTGGCTCCCCCTATGGCGGGTCAGCCGACCTCTACTAAGATTTCTTCACCAGTGGCTCGAAGGGTAACCCGGGGGTAATGTTACAATTCATCCCTACCACTACTCCTTTTCTACTCTTTTCCCTTCACTTGTCCAAGCTCTACCTATGCTTCCCACGTCCTTGCTTCTGTTAGTCACAGTCGGTCACAACCCCTTTCATTTAAACCTTAAATTACACAGCCTCACCCAGGTTCTTCTTCGAACCCTTCTCTTCTACCCTGGGCAGCACCCCTTTTCATCTCCGCTCTTCATCTCCGGCTATTGACCCCGTTCCATTCCATTCCATGCCCTTGCTGTAGTACCCCCTTTCAGACACCTTGTGCAATCCAATTTTGCCAGTCACTGGACCGGCCTAGTCCCTTGCATCCTTCATACTCAACAACAAGGCATTTGACCTGAGTTGACTAGGGCTTCAGACCTTTGATCCTCACCTCCTCCATGCCTTCATCTCTAAGCACCTCCTTCATATCTTGCCTTTGCCTTTGCCCCACCACTCCAGGTAGAGCTTCTACCTTTTGGGTCTACGGTCATCCACCCCTTGGTCGAACCGTAACAGCTTCCCCATTTAAAAACCCAGAGAGGTGTAGTAGATCCAATGCATGACTGGGGTTTCTTCATCATCATCCTTGCAGTTAATCAGATTGGGGATATCATCTTTCTCCTTCCCTTTCCCTTTATCCTTGGCTTCCTCAGCCACAGCATTTACCTGTTTTCAAGGGGAAATGGAGTGGGGGCAGCAGAAGGACATATGACCTGGCTTTCAGCAATGAAAGCAGAGCTTTGTTATGATTCTCTTTCATGTCTACCTTTTTTCCCTCTTCTTTTCCCCTTCGCTCACCCCAGCCCCACCTATGCTTTTTACGTCTCACGCTCTCATTAGTCACGGTTGGTTACGTCCTTTTATTTAAAACCTTAAACTACACAGCCTAGCCTGGGTTCTTCTTCAAACCCTTCCCCTCCACCCCAGGCAGTACCCCTTTTCATCTCCGCTCTTCATCTCCAGCTATTGCCTCCACTCTGTCTCTTTTCATGCCCTTGTTGTAGTACCCCCACTCGGACACCATGTGCACCCTCTCCCCTTTGCCCTGTATTTACCATTCTGGACTCAGTCTGTGCACAGTAGGGTACACTACTTAAGCAGCTAGCTAGCACTCCTGTACCCTAGCTTAGCTTCCCAAATCTACTCTCTGAAAGCTCACCTTTGTACGATCCGACTTTGCCTGTTACTGGACCAGCTTAGCCCTTCATAACCTTTGTCCTCGACAATAAGGCCCTTGACCTGAGTCGACTGAGGCCTCGGACCTCTGATCCTCGCCTCTACCTGCAACCATACCTTAAGTACCCCTCGTCCCCCATCCTCATCCTCGCCCTCGCCTTCTTAGCTCAGAGCTTCCACCTTTCGGATCTACGATTGTCTATTCCTAGGTTGAACCATAACAAGCTTCTTCTCCATGCATTGTTTCCTAATGGCCCAGGTCTTTTTCTCTACTTTAACCACTGAGGTGTCCATTGTGTTGGGATCTTTCTTTGGGGTGGAGGAAGTGAAGGACTGATAGGTTTGTTGATAGGGTTGTTGGTTCCTTTTGGCGATCTCGTCAGCCCACTCCCATTGGGTTTGGAAGTGGACAGCCTTTGAGTACCAATCAGTGATGGTGGTAGGGATAGTGTCAAGGGCCATGATGCATCTCATCATAGAGGTGGGGATTCCTGCAGTGAAGTACCCGATGAGGACATTGTTGTCTTTGATGCTGGCTCATTGGACCTGGCCACAGAACTTGGCGATGTAGGTAGCAAGGGGGAATTCAAACATCTTGTCTCGTTTCATCGGTGGGTGGTGGAAAGCCAGGTGATGGCATTTTCAATGGTGTCCTGGTGTTGGAAAGCTTTGTAGAAGTCAGTGGCAAAGGCAGTGAAGGTGTCAAAGGTTACAGTTGTGAGGGTGATGGCTTGTTTTTGGAAGGCTTCCACCCAGGTCTTGGCAGTTCCTTCAGTCATGTACAAGAGAACAAATGTGACTTTCTTGTCTTTGGAGTTGTAGACATTGGCATTGACAAGGAGGTAAAACTAGACAGTGTCCAGCCAAGCTTTGGATTTCTTATAGTCTCCATTGAAGGCTTTAGGGCTCTGATGCATAGTTTGACAGGTTTTGATGAGGACATGGTGGGAAATGGGGCAGAAATGGGGGGACAGGTGATGAATGGTGGCTGACACAAAGAGGAGGTAGGGAAGGGAAAGATGGGTTGGGTGGCAATTGGAGTGGAGGAGGATGGGATAGGTTCTCAAGGAAGGGAGAGTTGGGGAGAGGGCTGGTGGCTTAGGAGGAGGCTGGAGTATTCCTCTTCTTTGCCAGGGATGGGGACATCAAGGTCAGTGGACTGTTCCTCTTCTTCTTCAAAGTAGGGGTTTTCCTTGGTGTTATCCAGGGAATCTGTGTAGGTGGCATACCGCCTGAAGCTGTCAAATGGGTAGAAAATGGTGGGTGGTTTACGATAATAGTAACTGCAGTAGGAAGAGCTTAGTTTTTGTTATGGTTTGACTAGAGTAGGACAACCATTGACCCAAAAGTGGGAAGCTCTTATTGGAGGGGTGAAGGCAAAGGTGAGGACGAGGGTAAAGCAATAAGAATGCAGTAAGAGGCAAGGATCTAGGGTCTAAAGCCTCAATCAACTCAGGTCAAAGGCCTTATTGTCAAGGATGAAGACAGTGAGTCCTTAGCTGGCCCAGCAACAGGTGAAAGGCAGATCACATGAAGGGGTGAGCTTCAAGTGATAGATTCAGGAAGCTAAGCTAAAGTATAGGGTTGCGAAGTGGGGGATTAAATAAGGTACCCTACAGTGCACAGACCACACTGGGATAGGTAAGTTGAGGGCAAAGGGGAGAGGGTATGCACAGTGTCTGAGTGGAGGGTACTACAGCAAGGGCATGGAATGGGGTGGAACAGAGAAAGTAATTGGAGATGAAAGATGGAAATAAAAAGGAGGTGCTGTCCAGGGCAGAGGGGAAAGGTTTGGAAAAGAACCCAGGCTAGGCTATGTAAGTTTAGAGTTTGAAATGAAAAGGCACCAACTGAGACTGGTGATGAGTCACAGAAGTAGGTAGAGGTACAAAGGAGGAAGGCATAGTGGGAGACAAGAAACAAGTTGAGCTATGGTAAGGGTGAAGGGAGGGGAAAGAGTAGATGTATGGGTGAATTGTAACATAAAGTATATAAAGTAGACACTTTGTTGCTGGCTTTTAGGTCTTACTAGCAGGCTGAGCATGTCTTTTGCCTTGTGGGATCATTGGAGCTCTAACAGCATGAATTGCAAACTTGACTAACCTTCCATCTTGTCTTTACTCTCCCTTCACAAGGCTTTGGTGTTTAGCCTTCAGGCAGTTTTGGCCAGTGTTCTAGGCTCATTCTCTTGAGATCATAATAGTATTAAGTGAGGGAAAAAGGAGGACATAGGCAAGAGAAAAATTGGACAAGAGTTGAAGAAAGGAAAAAGAATAGGAGCTGAATGAATCATAACACATAGCTCTTCATGAGACCAACCAATGGAAAGTGGAAGCTGGTAATGTTGCTGTCCTATTTATAGATTTACATACTTTACTAACACTATACTATGTAGGCTACTTTCCTTAATATAAATATGACATGTACCAACTTGTAAGAAATCTCCCTTGATCTGAGATCATACTTATGCAACATTATGTTATTTAATGATACTTAGACATTTCACAGTGATATCAAGAAAACAGTCATAAAGACTATTCACTTTGATTATGAACTCTATCCACCTACAACTGTAAGAAGTGATGTGGAGGGCAATATGGCTGTCAAGAACAGAGCTGATGAATTGTTGAGGACATCTGCATACATCATGAGAAGCACCTAATGCCAAGATAATATATCTGCATTTTGTATGTTTTACTGTTTTTAAAATAAAATCCAGGAAAAAGCAAGCAACTTTGCTCATAGGGCTCTGAAAAATATATGCCTCTTATGCTACTAAAGCAGTGCTACTAAATGTCTTCAATAATTTGCTGAATTCCAAGAGCATGTGCCATATAGAGCATTAACTCTTATCACCATAGTGGTATAGTGACCCCAAAAACCCTTTCCATATTGGCTTGAAATGGAGTGTGTGAAGTGTGCTGCCAAATAGCATGGGGATTCTGCTTAGCTTTGGTGAGGCCAAATATAGTATACACTCCTGGCTACAAAGGCTCTTCCTGGGTCATGTGATCCAGATCACATGCTGTAGAGATATGGTCAATTTGAAACAGCAATATCATGAAAAGTGTTACAATTTTTTCTTATGCTTACCCACCAGATTCATGGTTATCTATTTTCCCTGATTCCTATCAGACTTAGCCTTTTCCCTTTTGGACTTATCCCTCTTGACTCTAGACCCTACCCCAAGGCTGTACTTTAAGCTATTGCTCACATTGCTCTCAGACTCTATTCCTTAGTACTTATTTATCCCTTTGCTATTGCCTCCTACAGATACTGCTACATATTGCTCCTGATTGCTCCCTATTGATACCAGTTTACCTACTTCAGTGGCTTTCCTCTTATGGGAACACAGGTCTTTCTAGGGTATATATAGATTTACTTTAAGTGGTTGTATTTCCCTAACTTGAACCTACACAAATCTATGTATGTGGCTACAAGTTCCAAGCTCACATCTTCCCAGACTTGCCTCTTGTTATGGTTTGACTGAATATAGGCAACCATAGACCTGAAAGGGGCTAAAGCTAAGGAGCAAGGTGACAAAGGCTGAGGGAGATCAAGAGATCCAGGGTGTAGCAGGTAGCAAAGATCTAGGACTTGTAGCTACATCAACTCCAGTTAAGAGCTATGTTATCGAGAATCAAGGATTCAGCAAAGCAAGGGCACAGAGGTATGCCACTTGTCCAGCCAGTCCAGTGACAGGCAAGGAGTTGCACACAGAGGTAAGACTTTAGCAGGTAAATTCAGGTAAGCTAAGCTACCATATTACAATACAAATGCAATCTTTAAGTACCCCATCTGAGGAGACATGGACCAAAGCTAAGGAAGGAAATGGGGAAGGAAAAACAATGTCCTAGGTAAAGAGGAAACCAAGTATAGAGGGCTTATCACTACCTGTCATGGGGTATAGGATAGTCTGAGTAAGCAGGCATGTCATAGGGTCCAAGACAAAGGCAAATGGGGTGATAATACTCCAAGCAGGACAGGAACAACTTGGGAGAGTAAATAAGATTGAAAGGAATGGAAAATGTGGAGCATGGGAAAACTGAACATGTTGTGCACACTGAACAGCAAGAGAATCTCAAGGTGTAACAGTTCACCATGGATAGAATGGAAAAAAATAAGACTTGTCAGAGCAAAGAGGAAAAGAGAAGAATAGGAACTATTCAGTATAGGTGCTTGTCTTGGGGGCTGTAGTGAGGAAAAGACAAGATAGGGGTGTTTGGTGTAAAGATAGTGGTGTTCAGTGGTGTTTGGTGTAGAACAGAGGGCCCAGTTTGGGCAGGTTATAGCATTGAAAAGAAGAGAAAAAGATAGGACTTTGAATAAGTGGTAATATTTCTTTCCTGACCAACTCATTGCCTTTCTCTTTCCTAGGATACCCCACCAGTCTTATTTGGCCCTTAAAACCCTAGCTTCAAGGAGCAGCCAAGTTCCTCAGTCAAGCTTGGAGCTTAGTGGACACATGGTTGTGTTACTTGCTGTTACAACTCATCCTAGCCCCTATCCTTTTTCGGTCTAACCCCTGTCTCACACCTGTGAGAACTGCCAGTACACCTGTACCCCGCCCCTCGTCCTCGTCCCTCCTCGCCTAGGGAGACCATCATCGTCTCTAACGTGAATCCCTCGCTTGGTCTAACGACTCGACACCACTCGGACTCTTCATCTTCCACCCTCGCCCCCACCCCGAGTTACCTCCTCCGTCCTACTTCCCGCCTTAGACCCGTTCCCATGCCTAACCAGGAACGCCCTTCTCTCCCGTCACCCTGGACCTTCACTGGTCACATCTGGGGATCTTCCCCATCACTGTCATTTGTCCTCGTATCTGCCCAGGATCTTCCCCTGGCACCCTCGTACGCTTTCTACCCCTTCTTGTTCACCTTGTACATTTTCATTTACCTTACCCTCGGTGCTATCGGCACACCCCTTCACCCTAGTCATGCGTCCTACCGACGTCATGCTGTAGTTTCCCCTTTGCCCCGCTTATGCGGCCCCCACCCTTGCTTATTTCACACCTGGCACTTTAGCTTGCGCGTCCTTTTGACGGCCCTGCCCTTTGCCCACACCCTTGGCCCATATTTGGGCTCCTCTTGATTCATTTACTTATATACTGGACCCCCTTTGTACACTTATACTCTATCTTCGTCTTGCCTGGTATTCCCCTAGTACCTCGTGCCTGGTATTCCCTAGTACCTAGCACCTAGGACCCACGCGTTGTAGCACTCGTACTTCGCACCTTGCCAATGTCCACCCTTTGATCATCTTCTACTGTTGTCTGGCGCCCCTGTTAGGACTTCCTCAATTAGAAGATGCCACCAGGCCTACGTCTCCAGCTACCCGGTTGGAACGTAACACTTGCTGTGTACTTATTGTACTCTCACAGCTTGCATATAACAGAAAGGGTTTTTGAGCCTTTGAATTGATTATTAGGATCTCAGTCAAATCATAGAATAATTGCCATTGTTTGTGAGTATGAACAAAGATGTACACATAAGTAGTATGTCTGAGTTTAAAAAAGTTCACACACTTCATAATTCTCAACCACTATTATGGTTAAATGCCTACTTTTTACTGTTAGGACTGTGTCGGACTCCTGGGGGTAACTCTGACGCTCCGGAGTTTCAGAGGGGTTGAGGCATTGGCTTCACCTTATGTGGTGTGCCCTTACTGATCATGGTTGCCTCAGATTTTGGAGCAGAGAGGAGGTAGGAGATGATGCTGAGGCTCGGAGGGTTTGGAGTCTGTATCAAAGTCAATATTCGAGCTAAGCACTTACAGAGGTATTCTAAGAGTTTATATATGACGGAGGTAAACCAGATTGGTAAGTAATTAGTAAGTCCAGAGGTCAGAGGTACCTGGAGCTGTGCTCCTAAGCAGGCACAGGAGCAGAGGGGACTAAAAAGTGGAACTAAGACTAAATAGAAACAAGGTATTTACATTACGAAAATAGTAACTATTGGAGAGGAGGTCTGGAGGTCAGGAGTTGCATTTTGTGCAAGAACACACTGGAGTTTGTATATACAGAAGATGGAGGGGGTTCCAAAGGTCAGAGTTGTGGTATATGACATTTACTCAACAAAGCAATTTTCTTTTTTTGCTTGATGTTGGCCACTTTGGTGTAGTCATTATGGGCAAAGCTGGTGTTAGCCCTTCTTCCATGTCCAAACATAACTTCAAAGGGTGTTCTGCCTTTCTGAAAGCTATTGGTGGTTATTCTTCCAAGGTTTTTTCTAGCAATACAGTATGAATGGTGTCCAACATTTTATTATCTCTAAAATGCTGAAAATGCTGTTCAAGTGATCAAAGCTGTTACTAATATCATCGACCAGCCCCCCTTTTCCAATTCCATCCACATCCACTAAAATAACACTCATAAAAAATGTGATCAAAGCCCACATACTCTTTTTCATTTATTAGATATTATACAACTCATTTACAGTGCTTTGCAAATCTCTGCAGAAAATACATAACAAAAAGCTCACCGGCTAATGATTGCTAAGGCAGGACCCCAAAGGCATTGTCACACATGTGATTTGTGACATGCACCAAATCAAATCTCTTTGCTCATACCATGTCATCGACGCCAGAGCCTGGTCAGGATGAAAAAGTCCATACATTCAATGTATCACTGACTATTTACACTCTCCTCAAGAAGACTGCTGCTAGGGGTGCTCGCAGAGTGGCTGCTGTGAAGGAAGAAAAGTTGGTCAAGGTCAAAGAGTTGCTCTTCACTATCAACGAGGACAACTATATTGATTTTCTGACCAGTCTGCTTGAAAAACATGGACAGGAGCAGTACAAGGTGTCGGAAAAATGTTGCTTCCCATTCAAGTACGTGCCACCGAAATCGAAAGGGTCAGTTCTTTTTTATATATATCTTTTCAGCACTCTGAGTCTGATGTTTACTAGTCAGCGCTCTGGCGATGGAATGGATGTCGATAATGAGTCCGACTACAAATAAATGATACAAAAAATACGCGAACATGATGTTAGCAATATGAAGATATTCATTGATATGAAGGACATTGAAAAGCTTCCAATGTTGAGTGTCAGTGTGGCAGATGATGAAGAGGACGAGACTGGGCCCATTGCGGAAGCTAGCATTGCATGTACATCCCCATTGCATGCTACTTGGATACTAATACTACAAATTCATAGAGCTCGAAGGTTTTGGACATGGATACACATCTCATGCAATGGTACCTCATGCTTCAAACTCAGTACAAGAATGAATTTGGGGATGGATACACATATGTTGGTCCAATGGGACCAGTTACACTCACACCTGGTTTGATTATGGACTGGTGTCGTGTGCTGGTATTTTTTTTTTTCACCACCACATCATCTGAAAACTCTAACACTTTTTGGATACAGGATGAAGGGCACGCTATGCTAACTACCCCACTGAATATCAAGTCATTCAATTTGGTGATGAAAGGGACTCCTCTGCATCCATCCCGAAAGGCTCAACCATCTCAGCCGGCACTGCTGAATGGCATCAACATTAACTCATTGACATCAGTACTTTTGCTGCAAGCACTCACAAACTTGAGCTCCGGTCTCATTTAGCCCGCTGCAGTAGCCACTCAGCCTGCCATTGCTAGTAACAATCCACCTGTCATTGCTAGTCACAATTCACCGATAGTACAGCATCCACCCCCAGTAATGCCTCACAAGCCGGCCATTCCGGCACTGCCACCATTGCCTTCGCATCTCAAACGATTTCTTGCCTATGCTGAAACCTACTTCAGTGTAGAGGATTCGGCCCACTACGAGGAACCCCTTAGGCTTGAAAATATCGGACCGGATATCCTCGCTGATGTGGACAAAAAGGTCTTGGACAGAATTGGCATTTCGATAGGCGATATTGCTCGTCTCAAAAGATGTAGCATTGCCTGGTGGAATGGACAGGAAGCAAAGCGTAAATGGAGTGGCACTGGATCTACATCTTCAGACACCAAGCCAACTAATAATAGGACCTGGATTGCATCTCCACCACAAAAGAAAAATATCGCATATGAAAAGTGCTATCACAGTGGTAGAGGTTGCCGCTTTACTGGGCCAATGATGGAGGCAGGTGATGCTGATCCAAACACCGATTATGATTTATATTACAAGTGTGATATGCAGAATCAGTGGCTTCCTGTCCCACATGGTTTTATAGTCATCGAGGACTACGAAGAGGAGGACAGTATGAATCCATTTTGATAATACTATGTAGAAATTTGCATAGTACACTACGCAATATATCCGGATGCACAAAAATAGCCTTCAGCCTTGTCCGGTGTAATGCTCTGACAAGCACGAACAATTGTCATCACAGACAGATCTCTCTCATGGCGGCGCAAGTAAGCTTTGATCGCCAAAAACGCCTATTCAATAGGATTGTAATCAGGTGAATATGGTGGCAAGTAGATAAGTTTACACACTGAGATGGGTTCGAGTCAGTAGAGTATAATGTACTGTGATGATTTACTTGCAATGTGTCCTTTCAACCAGCGCCCAGACTTTTTCACCATGGTGGATGCGACAGTTGTCCATGATGATG
>JBBPSX010000318.1:0-14318 GCA_038093815.1 Neoboletus cf. brunneissimus | reverse complement strand
GATTTTGTCCTTGTCCTTCCCTTTCCCTTTGTCCTTGTCCTTCCCTTTTCCTTTGTCCTTGTCCTTCCCTTTCCCTTTGTCCTTCGTTTCCTTGGTGACGGTGTTTACCTGTTTGCAAGGGGAGGTGAAGTGGGGGCAGCAAGAGGAGATGTGCCCAGGTTTATGGCATTGGAAGCAAAGTTTCTTCTCGATACATTGTGCCTTAATGGCTGGGATCATCTTCTTGACTTTGACAGCCGAGGTGTCCATAGTGTTGGGGTCTCTCTTTGGGGCAGGGGTGGAGAAGGATTGATAGGTCTGTCTATACGGGTGCTGGTTTCTCTTTGTGATTTCATTGGCTTGCTCCCACTGGGTGTGGAAGTGGACAGCTTTTGAATACCAGTCGTTGATGATAGTGGGGATGGTGTCGAGGAACATGATTCTCCTCATTAGGAAGGGAGGAAGTCCTGCGGTGAAGTATCCAATGAGGACATTGTTGTCTTGACACTGGCCTGCTGGACATGTCCTCGAAATTCAGCGATATAGGTGGCGAGGGGGGGGTCAAAGGTTTGATCCTTCTTTGCGGTCATCCTGGTGGTGGACAGCCAGGCAATCACGTTCCCTATGGTATCCTGGTGTTGAAAGGTGGAGTAGAATTTCTTGGTGAAGTCAGCAAAGGTTCCAAAGTTTACTACGTTCCCAACAATGGCTTGGGTTCAGAAGGACTTTGCCCAGGTCTTGGCAGTCCCTTTGGTCATGTAAGAGAGCATAAAAGTGACTTTTTTATCTTTGGAGTTGTAGATGTCACTGTTGACAATGAGGTAGAACTGGATGATGTTCAACCAGTTGTCTGTGTCCTTGTAGCTGCCATTGAAGGCCATATGGGCTCCGATACAAAGTTTGATTGGTTTGGTTGAAGACATAGTGGGAAATGGGAAGGGGGCAGGTGGTCAAGGGTTGGGTGGTGGATGACAAGAGGAGGTTGAAGCAGGGGTGAGGAGGGGAAAGACAGGTTGGGTGGCAATTGGGGTAGGGGAGGGTGGGGTAGGCTCTCAAGGGATGGAGAGTTGTGCAAAGAGTTGGTGGCTCAGGAGGAGGTCAGAAGGTTCTTCTTCTTTGTCAGGGATGGGGACATCAAGGTTGGTGGATTCCTCTGATTCTTCTTCAGAGGAGGGATTTTCCTCAGTGTCATTCAGAGAGTCAAAGTAGGTGGCACACCATCTGTAGTTGTCAGATGGGTGTGAAATGATGGGCAGTTTACAATGATAGTAACTGTTACAATTCACTTGTATGCCTACAATGTTACAATTCACTTGTACGCCTACTCTTTTTCCTACTCTCTTCCCACTCTACTCTACGATGCTTCTCCCTTGTCTATGCTTTCTCTTTCGATTCATTACATCGTGACTCATCATGCTGTGACTCATCACTGGCCTCTGTCAGTGCCTTTTCATTCAAACTCTAAACCACACAGCCTAGCCCGGGTTCTCTTTCAAACCCTTCCCCTCCACCCCGGGCAGTGCCCCTTTCATCTCTGTTCTTCATCACTGACTATTGTCCCCGTTCTGCTCCACTTCATGCCCTTGCTATAGTACCCCCGCTCAGACACCATGCGCACCCTCTCCCCTTCGCCCCATATCTACCCTTCCTGGCTCGGTCCGTGTGCAGTAGGGTCACTACTTAAACAGCTAGCTAGCACCCTTGTACCCTAGCTTAGCTTACCCGAATCTACCTTGTCAAAGCTCACCTTCATGCGATCCCACTTTGCCTGTCACTGGACCGGCTTAGTACTTCACATCCTTTCATACTCGACAACAAGGCTATAGACCTGAGTTAACTGGAACTGAGGACTCTTGATCCTTGTTCCCCTCTGTGATACTGCCCATAGGCACCTTTGTATCACCACCTTTGCACCCTGACTCTCACCTCTTGTCATGAGCTTCTACCCTTCGGGTCTATGGTCATCCATCCCAGGTCGAACTGTAACAGTAACTGTGAAGGGAAGAGCTTAGCTTTTGTTATGGTTCAACCCAGGAGGAGGAGACTGTAGACCTGAAGGGTAGAAGCTCCGGCTGAGGAAGTGAAGGGGAGGATGAAGGTGTTGTTTAACAAAGGGGTGTCTAGAGGTGGGGCACAGGAGGAGACAGGGAACAAGTGTCCAGGTCTCAGTCGACTCAGGTCTAAAGTCTTATTGTCAAGTATGAAGAGATGTGACATGCTAAGCTGGTCCAGTGACAGGTGAAGAGAGGTCATGCAGAGGTGAGCTTCAGAGTATATAATTGGGAAGCTAAGCTAGAGTACAGGAAGGCTAGCCAGCGGTTTAAGTAGTGTACCCTACTGTGCACGGATCAAGTCAGAAATGGTAAATACAGGATGAAGGGGAGTGGGTGCGCATGATGTCTGAATGGGGTACTACAGCTCGGGCACAATATAGAGTGGAGCAGGATCAATAGCCAGAGATGAAAGACGGAAATCAAAAGGGGGCACTATCCGGGGTGGAGGGGAAGGTTCAAAATAGAACCCAAGTGAGGCTGTGAATGTTTAAGGTTAAGAAATGAAAGGTACTGACTGAGATGTAAGATGAGTCATAGTGGGACTAGCCATGGCTGAATGAATCGCAGAGAATGTAGGCATAGATGAGAGAGAGATGTCAATCTTAAGAAAAAGAGTAGAGAAAAAGTAGCATAGGGATGAATTGTAACACATATCATCTATGACTGCCTTCATGTCTTTCGAAAATGTCTGCGCTGCTGGCACTTTGTTCATAGAAAGGGGCTCAATGCCCATATGAGGTTCATACAATTGTGTGACTTCAAAGGGTGACTTCTTGGTCATTGTGTGCTTTTTGTTATTAATACTGAATTGAGTGACAACAGGCCAGTCTGCCCAAGCTTCTTGCTTATCAAAGCAGAAGATGTGAAGGAACTTTCCAACTTCTTTGTTTACAATTTCCAATTGTCCATCCATTTGAGGGGGGAAAGAAGTGGATAATTTAGTTTGAATATTGAGGGCCTGGTTAACCCCTTTCATAACTTGTGAGGCAAATTGAGGTCCACAGTCTGACATGATAGATTTAGAAAGACCATGATGCTTCCAGACATGGTTAAGGAATAGCCTGGCTGTGTCCAGGGCTGAGCATGATTTGGAACATGGAATCAATTCCACTTCCTTAGAGAGTTGATCAACAATGGTGAGAATAGCATTATAGCTGTGGGATAGGGAAAGTCCTGTGATGAAATCAGCTGTGATGTGTTCCCACAAGATATTCAGTATTGGTAAGGATTGCAACAAGCCTGCTGGGGTTGTGTTTGTACCTTTAAACTATTGACAGGTTTCACATTGAGTGACATAAGCTTTAGTGAATGTAGCCGTTCCTGGCCAGTAATAATTATGTTGCAATAGTTCCAATGTTTTCTCATAACTTGGGTATCCTGCTACAGGGGAGTCATGATGTTTCTTGAGGATTTCCATCCTGAGAAGGTTAGAATTGGGAATGTAGATACACCCATAGGAGTCAAATAGAATGCCATCCTGTTCATCAGCAACGATGCCTTTCTTGGTGAGAGATTGCATGTCTGTTTCACTGAGCAGGCAAGTGGCATTAAATATTTTCTGGCAAAGCATAGCCCCATTATTGTTGATTACAATGCTAGAATGGATTTTCTCTAGGGAAATAACAGTTACTCCTTTATTGTCATCCTCAATACCTTTGACATGATCTTCTCATCTAAAGAAAGCATCTGGTTTAGTTATAGTGGATCCTAATTTGTAATGCCAGGTCATATTAAAACGTGAGAGATACATAGTGTTACGTTCAGACCTGGGTAGGCTCAAGACATAGACCAGTAAACAACTTCTTATCAAGAAGGTCCTGATGGGGGCGCCAGACAACAGAAGAAGGTGATCAAAGGGGTTGCATAGGCAGGGTATGCGAATACAAGGGGTATAACTGGTAGGGACTAGGTACAAGTCCAGGGAAGGAACCAGTAAGCTGAAGCTAGGAAACTACTAGCTAAGATCATCCTATATATAAGGATAACAAATGAAGAGGAGCCCGAACGTGGGCACAGGGCATGGGCGGAGGGCAAGGACATCAGCAGGATGTGCAAGCCTAAGTGACAAGTGTGAAAAGTCTAAGGTAAAGGCCACGTAAGTGGGGGCGAAGGGTGAACTACAGCATGACGTCGGTAAGACGCATGACTGGGGCAAAGGGTGTGCCAATAGCACCAATGGTAAGGTAAATGAAAGTCTACAAGGTGAATAAGAAGAGGACAAAGTGTATGAGGGTGCCAGGGGGAGATCCTGGGCAGATGCAAGGACAAATGACGGTGATGGGGAAGATCCCCAGATGTGACCAGTGAAGGTCCAAGGTAATGAGGGAGAAGGGCGTTCCTGGATAGGCATGGGAATGGGTCTATGGTGGAGGGTGGGATGGAGAAAGTAACTCAGAGTAGGGACAAGGATGGAAGACAAAGGGTCTGAGTGGTGTCTAGCCATTAGACCAAGCAAGGGAGTCACGTTGGAGACGATGACAGCCTCGCTAGGCAAGAAGGGATGAGGACAAGGGGCGAGGTACAAGTGTACAGATGGTGCTCACAGGTGTGAGACAGGGGCTTGAGCTGAAAAAGGGATAGGGGCTAGGCGAGTTGTAACACATAGCCCATCTTGCCTGGTGGTGATTGAGATCTTGTCAGGTCATGAACCATTGTAGGTTCACATGGTCGTTTCATATCTTAAAGATGTGCCTTGCACCCTCCAAGTGGTAATGCCACTGCTCTAGTGCTTGAATGACTGAAAGCATCTCCTTATTGGCAATTGGGTAATTCCGCTCTTGTGAGGTCATAGTGTGAGAAGAGAAGGCAATGGGATGCCAGAGCCTGTCATTCTTCTTGAGGGAAAGTATGGCACCTGTAGCAAAATTTGACATGTCACACTCTAAGTGATACTCACATGTATTGTCTGAATAAGCTAATATTGGTGCAGTGATAAAAAGTGATTTAAGCATGTCAAACATGTTTTGTTGGACTTCTTCCCAATGGAAAGGTTCATCCTTTTTCATAAGATCATGGAGTGGTCTAGCCACTTTTGCATAGTCTTTAATAAAGTGGTGATAGAAGTTTGCCAAACCTAAGAAGCTCTATACTCCTTTAACTGTTTTTGGTGCTGGCCATTCCTTGATGGCAGCGACTTTTTGGTGATCCATGAAGATGCCATCCTTCGAAACTATCATGCTGAGAAAATCTACTTCATTGGTTGAGAAGGTGCATTTCTCTGGTTTAACAAACAAGTCATTTTCTTCCAGCCTTTTAATTATTTCAAGTACAATTTTATTATGTTCTTCTTGGTTTTCTGTTTTTGTGAAAACAAGGATATTGTCGATGTAAACAACAATGACTCCTTCCATATTGGCAAAGATATTGTTGACCATCACTTGGAAGGTTGTGGGAGAATTGCATAATCCAAAGTACATCACAAGGAGTTCAAATGCTCCACAGTGACACGTGAATGTGGCTTTCCATTCATTGCCTTCCTTAATGTGGACATTGTTGTATCCCCAACATAAGTCCATTTTTGTAAATAGCTTGGCTCCTTTGAGCCATTCAACAAGCATGGAAATCAATGGGAGAGGATAATTGTTTTTGATGGTACCTTCATTAAGGTAGCAGTAATCTTGAATCATCCACTTTTTACCATCCTTTTTGGGAATAAAGAACACTGGTGATGTCTGAGGGGACTTAGAAGGTCTAATGTAGCCTTTTGTGAGCTGGTCATCAATAAATGTGTTGACTTCTTTCTGCTTCTGAGGCAATAGAGGGATCAAACAGCCCTTTTGTGGAATATAACCTTCTTTAAGTTCAATTGTGTGGTCCCAAGGTTTCCTCTTGGGCATTCTCTCCAATTGCTTCTTGCTGAAAACGTCTAAATATCTGTGATAAGCTAGGGGTACTAACTCCTTGGGAGTTTTCTCTTTAGGCTTCTTGGGTTGCTCTGCTACAGCAGCTTCAGCAATGTCAGCTTCTAGCCGTTTTATAGTCTCGTATATTTCATATTGGATATCTAATTCTTTGCGGTCTGCCCTTTGTGTGTAATAAAGGGCATCTTGCAGTGCATGGCAGTGCATTGGGCAACAAGTCATCTTGACTGTGCCTTTGGTCCAGTCAATCTCTGGATTGTGGCACTTGAGCCAAGAGTATCCAAGAATGAAGGTGTTTTTGCCAAGATCTGTGACTTTGGCAGTTACTTGTTCACGATGGCCATTGAACTCTAAAATAAGCTCTGCACTGTGTGTAATAGAACCTGCTGAATTCTTGGTTTTGTCTACATTGTATACAGGAATTGGAAGCTCAAGCATCATGAGAGGGATGTTGTGAGACTCTGCCCATTTCTTGTCAATGAAAATCACGTTTGCACCTGAGTCAAGCAGGATGTGTGTTTTTGTGAATTTTCTGGATTTTCTTCTGGAATAAGATGTTGGTGAGATTAAGATCTCCATGAGAACCTTTCTCTTGATGTGTGTGTTTCACATGAAAATATTGCCTGGGAATTCTGAAGGGATGAATGGGGTAAAGTGGGATTTATCACAGGTTTACTCCTGCTATATTCATCTAGCAAAGACTGCCCATGTGAAAGAGATAAAGAAATAGATGAATCTGCAGATTCTCTGTCATCTTCAGTTTCCTCTACAGATAAGTGTGTGAATCTGTTAATATCCACAGCACACCCAGATACACATGTTGGACGTTTTAATTTTTTGACACGAATGTCTTGTAATCCTTAAACCATGCCCTTGCTTTGTTGAGGGACATGCTGGCAATGGATTTGGACCATTCCTTTTCCTTGCCTTTTCCTTTGTTCTTTTTGGTGCTTTTATCCTCTTCCCAGGAGGTGGCTGCCTTGGGTTCACAGCCCTTGCAGTCCTTGGACTCTTTCACCTCTGTGGCCCGAGTCTGGCATGCTTCATGAAATGGCCCAAAGCAAGGCTTAGGCAAAATCAACTAAAACCGAACAGGAAGAGGGAAGTGAACTGAGAGGGACTATTGGGTGTGAACTCCCAAGAGAACTAGACTGGGGATACCAGCCGTAGCCCTCTGGGTTTATATATCATTCTACTTATGTGTACATGTTGTATCTAGATCTATGGTCTAGGGCATAGGGCGAGCAGTAATTAAATAAGTGAGGCATATGCATGTGGAATGGAAGTGTAATGGTAATGAAAAGCATGAGGTGCACACACGGTGTGGCAGAATGGAAGAGAATCATAACGGAGATGAATGTGAGAAATAATATAACCTTATATAGGTAAAGTGTCCATCTGAGATCTGGACTAGCACATGATCTTGTCACGTGACCCTCAAGGGGTATCTCAGAGTTGCACAGAGTCCGTTGTCTCCTAGAGAAAGGTGAAAAGAGTATAAGTTAGATGTGGTGTGCATGTGATCTAGTCACGTGACTGAGAAACTAAAGAAAAAGATGATAAGTACGAATCGTGAGTACACTCTGTTACATGACTGTAACACTTCATTGGTCTTCAGTTTATATTTGGAGCAGGTCTTCTTATGACCACCCCCTAGGAATTGACATTCACTACACTGCTTCTTGGGTCTTTTGCAGTTGTGGGTGAAGTGGTCGCCTCTACAGTTATGGCATTTGACTGGTCCTTTTCCAGTCTTGGTTGTGCTGATGTCCATAGCATCAGGGTGTTATGGTTCGACCAGGGATGGGTGACCATAGACCCGAAGGTGGTAGCTCGAGCTAAAGGCGCGAGGTGATACAGAGGTTATGTTGGGGAGACGCAGGCGAAGGCAGGGATCTAAGGTCCGAGGCCTAAGTCGACTCAGGTCTAATGCCTTATCGTCGAGTACAAAGAATATGAAGGTCTTGACTGGTCCAGTGACAGGCGAAGACGGATCACACAAAGGTGAGCTTGTTTAGAGGTAGATTTCGGGAAGCTAAGCTAGGGTACAAGGAGACTAGCTAGCGGTTTAAATAATGTACCCTACTGCGCACAGACCAAGTCAAAAATGGTAGATGTAGGGTGAAGGGGAGCGGGTGTGCATAGTGTCCAAGCGGGGGTACTACAGCAAGGGCATGGGGTGGAGGGAAACGGAGCCAGTACTTGGAGATGAAAGTTGGAGATGAAGGAAGCACTGCCCAGGGCAGAGGGGAAGGGTTCGAACTAGAACCTGGGCGAGGCTGTGTGGCTTTAGAGTTTAAGATGAACAAGCACCGACAGAGACCAGTGACGAGTCACGGTAAGATGAGTCATGGTAAGACAAGTCGAAAGAAAAGGCATGGCTTGGGAGAATGTATCGTAAAGTTAAGGGAAAAGAGTAGCGGTGTGAATGAATTGTAACATTACCCCCCTGCTATCCTGTTAGCCGCTGGCGAACAGATTCCTAATAGAGGTTGGCCGACCCATGGTAAGGGGATCCAGTGATGTTGCCCCAGGCTATATCATCGTAGACGTCGTCGTCGTTGTCGAATAGGGGGGTGCGGGGGCGCGGGGGAGTGGGCACGGGACGATGAGGGGGTGCAGGGGTGGGCTGATGATAAGGGCGAGTGGAGGTGCAACGAGGTGGTGGTATCGGGCGAGGTGGGTAGGAAGCGGACGAGGAGGAGGAAGTGGTACGACGCGAGGATGAAGACGTTGACGAAGTCGACAGAGGGGGGTGGACAAGTCGTCGAACTGCACAGCAGAAGCTGAGGTGGCTGGGGCCCCAGCGGAGGCAGTTGGGGCATTGATAAAATTGGCAGTCGGGGCGAATATGTCTGAGTCGGTGGCATTCGTAGCAGGTCTCTGCGTACCGAGGGTGTGATGGGGGTAATGGCTGGCATCCTTCATGCCCAGTCCAGTGGGCCTCCACTCGTTCAATGAGTCGGATCTCGTCGTCGTTCAGCGGTGAGGAAGATGTGGAGGGGGTAGAGGAAGCGAGGGTGGAAAAGGTTTCAAGTTCAAAAAGATAGCTGTTAATTTCTTTCAGAAAGTTGAGCATGCCTAGTTGGAACATGGCGGAGACAAGATGCCCCTCCAGTTCTTCCGAGATCTGTTCTACTTGTAACTCCATAAGGGCTACATGAGCGCTGGAGGTGGTGGTAGTGCGCGAGGTAAGGAGGGAGAGGTGGGAATACTGAAGGTACACTTTGTAGAGGCCCCAGAGGGGGGAGCATAGGTCAAGGTGAGAGGATACGGCGACGATGAGGTGGGAGTCTCAGAGGAAGGTGCATAGCTGGCGAAGCTCCTCCCCATTGGGGAGTTCCTCTTGCAAGCGGTGGGCAAAAACGGGGAGGTCTACCGAGGTGATGGTTGGGGGAACAGCAGGTCCTTCAAGACTAGGAAGATCTGGGTGCTGAGGGGAAGGAGAAGGAGCCCCCCAGCCAGGAGTAGCGACGTGTGACGAAGGCAAGGAGATGTCGTCAACAATGGGTATAGGATTGTAAACAGTAGAACTAGGAGTAGGCAAAATAATTGATGATGGGGTGACGGAGGAGACAGAGGACGGGGCGACAGAGGACGGGAGGGTGGCGGGGTGGTATTCATCGGTGGGGACATCGGAGCAGAGCATGGTTGGTAGGGCTTGGTGGAGGTGCTAAGGGCATGAGCGAGGGCTGGAGGAGAAGTGCTTCGGGTGTCATTTCTTATAATCCTGGAGGGCGGCTTTCAAATGTTTGAGGTCGCGCTCAGGGACCCGGGAGTCTTCTTCCACAGTATACCCTTTCCAACGTATCAAATACGAGCGGGAGCAGGTGGAGCCTCGGTGCTTTAGAATCTTCTCGATTTCGTATTCCTCTTCTCCGTCTACTAGGTCCGGTGGTGGAGCGGGGAAATTGGGGCTATGCACGGAGTTTTCCTTGTACGGGGTCAATAAGGATGCGTGGAAGACGGGGTGTATCTTCCAGGTAGGGGGAATGCGGAGGCGGTAGACGATAGGGGAGAGGGTTTTGGTGATGACAAAGGGTCCTTCCCGTTTAGGTGCGAATTTGGGGTTAACGACTGATCGTTTCAAATTGCGGGCTTCAAGCCAAACCTTATCCCCTTTCTTGAAAGGTTTAAACTTCCTCCGGTTGCGTGACATCATTACTTGGCGTGCGAGTTCGTGGGCTGCTAGGGCTTCATCACGGGCAGCTGTCAAGTTCTTGATGCGGGAGGCGACTGCAGGCAAGGAGGTTTCGGAGATGACTGATGGTAGGGCACAGGGTTCGTAGCCCATCATGAGGTAGAACGGAGATTGGTTTGTGACGGAGTGGGGGCGGTGGTTGTGGGCAAATTCGGCATTTGCAATCGAGTTGGCCCAGGTCGTGGGGTGTGCTCCACAAAAGATCCGGAGGTAGGTCTCGACCTCTTGGTTGACACGTTCGGTTTCCCCATCAGTTTGGGGGTGATAGGCGGTGGAGAGGGCGAGGTCGTAGTTGAGGAGTTTCCCAAGTTCTCTGGCGAATGCCGAGGTGAATTGAGGTCCCCGATCAGAGATGACTTTATCAAAAAGGCCAAAGTGTTTGTAGACTGAGAGGAAAAATAGGATGGCAATTCCTTCCGCAGTCACGGTTTTGTTGGTGGGGCAGAGAATTACCCCCTTAGTAAGCCCATGGTCGACCACGACCAAAAGAGAATCGAAGCCCCCTGACAGGGGAAGGTCGGTGATGAGGTCACAGGAGATCTGCTGGAAGGGGTGGGTGCAGACGGATCGGATGGGGGTGAGTGGGGGAACAGTAGGGTGAGTGTTCGACTTGTTTTGCTGGCAGGTGGCACAGCCTTCGACATAATGGCGAACGTAGGAGGCAAGGCCGGGCCACCAGAATTCAGAGGCGATGAGTTGGCGAATTTTGAGATAACCCAGGTGGCCCGCAGAGGGGTGGTCGTGGCAGCGTTGGAGAATAGATCGACGTAGGGAGGAGTTAGCAGGGATGTAGATGCGACCATTGTAGGTGAGAATGCTGTCAAGCAGTTGCCAAGGGGAGGTGCAGGAACGAAGGAAGGCGGGGGTATCGTGGGAGAGGGATTGGAGTGCCTGAAGGGCACAAGGGTCATCTGTCGAAGCAGATTTGATGCGGTCAGAGAGGGCGGTGTCGATGAGGTGGACGAAGAGAGAAGGGGGTAAGAGGGTAACGCCTTGGTTATTAGCGTCATGGGGGAGATGATCTGGCCGGCATGAGAGGGCATCAGGCCTGGTGAGTTGGGATCCTGGGACATGGACGATTTTGAGGTCAAAGTCGGCCAGATCGAGGAGCCAACATGCTTGGCGACGGTTGAGGGTCTGGGGGGATCAGAAGTAGGTGAGGTTCTTATGGTCGGTAAAGACCTGAACCAGAAAAGGGGAGCCGTGGAGGTAGTGGCGCCAGGCCTTAAGGGCGTGGATGACAGCAAGGAGTTCCCTGTCATAGATGTCATAGTTGCGTTCGGCGGGGATGAACGACTGGGAGAGATAGGAGCAGGGATGCCAGTCTCCGTTCGAGTCGGTTTGGAGGAGGATAGCACCAGACACATATTTGGACGCGTCAGTGGCAACGGCGAAGGGGGCAGATAGATCAGGGAGATGGAGGACAGGTTTCTCAAGGAAGAGTTGCTTAAGTCGGATGAAGGCAGATTCGCAGGAGGGAGACCATTCCCATGCGGTTGCCTTTTTGGTGAGGTCAATAAGAGGTCGAGCGATATCGGAATAACGGGGAATGAACCGTCGATAAAAGTTGGCGAAGCCGAGGAAGGAGCGAACTCCTTTGACGGTCGTAGGTTGGGGCCAGGCTGAGATGCCTTTGAGTTTGACTGGATCCATGGCGAGGCAGTCAGGTTTGATGATCATGCTGAGGTATTCCACTTCTTCGGCAGTGAAGGTACACTTCTTCAGTTTGAGATGGAGGTCGAGCTCGGTCATTCGCTGGAGGACGTGTTTGGTGCATTCCTCATGCGTCTTGGTGTCAGGGGAGAAGATAAGGAGGTCGTCCATGTAAATGACGAGCCAGCCTTCGGCGATCATATCTGAAAAGGAGTCGTTCATGAACCTTTGAAATGTGGCTGGGGAGTTGGTCATTCCAAAAAACATGACCGTAGGTTCAAAGAGGCCCTTGTGAGTGATGAAGGCGCCCTTCCACTGGTGTCCGTCTTTGATTCGGACATTGTTGTACCCCCAGCGTATGTCAAACTTGGTATAGAGTCAAGAGCCGCAGAGTTTATCGACGAGGTCGGAAATTAACGGAAGAGGATAAGCATCACGGATCGTATGCTCGTTCAGATACCGATAGTCTTGGCAGGGGCGGAGAGAACCGTCCTTCTTTTTTACGAAGAAGAAGGGAGAAGCCTGGGGGGAATTGGAAGGGCAGATCTTCCCGGTTTTAAGGTTTTCATCTAGGAAGGCTTCTGCTGCGAGTCGTTCTTCCAGGGCAAGAGGGTAGGCTTTGGCGATTTTAGGTACGAAGGATTCGTCGAGGTTGATCTCATGATCGTAGGGACGGGGCGGTGGCATGGCAGTGGCTTCTTCATCAAAGACAGAGGCAAACTGGGAGTATTCTGGAGGGAGTACGACGGGTTTCTTTGCAGCTTCGGCCACTATGGCCAGGTCGGTGGCCGTGGTTAGTTTTCGGACAAGAAGGGAGTCTCTGGAAATGAAACGAGAGCCGCATTTGAGGATGCAGTTGACTGCATATTCGGTGTAGGTTGCCTTGATCCACTCGTTTTCAGAGAGGTGGTCAAGGTAAGAATAGAGGTGTGAGTCTTCGGACAGGGTGGTGTGTATGTGTCTTCGAAGGTGAGGGGGTTCGGGGTGGTGGAACTTGGAATCGTGGCGGTGGGTGTCGGTCACTTGTGCGAGGAATAATTCTTTGGATTGGTCGATAGATTCGTCAAGTCGGATGCTGGGGGTAGCCCAGTCGATGATCAGATTGGCGGAGCGGAGCCAGGGGAGTCCGAGGATGAGGTTTTCATGCCCACAGTTCATAACGTGGAAGGTTACTCGTTGGGTGATTTCTTCAATGTTGACGAAGAGGTCAGTTGTGAATTTAATTACTCCATCCTTGTTGTAAGAGGCATCGACGTTACGGACAAGGATGGGTTCTTTGAGGCGTTGGATGGGGAGGTGGTGTTTGTGGACAAAGTCCCAGTTGATGCAGGAGATATCTGCACCACTGTCGATGAGTGCTTGGGTGTCGATGGCTTTCAGGGTGTGTGAGGGTATGATTATTTGAATGGAGATCTGCATTTTCTTAGAAATATCTCGTACTAGTACAGAGGCACAGGAGGATGTAGGGGAAGGAGGCGTCGAAGCTGCTTCCCCATTTAAAAACCCAAGGAGGTGTAGTGGACCTGTCGTACGGTTGGGGTGTCTTCTTCGTCGTCCTCACAGTCTATCAGGCTTGGAACATCGTCTTTCTCTTTCCCTTTGCCCTTATCCTTGGTTTCCTCTGCCACAGCGTTTACTTGTTTGCGAGGAGACGTGAAGTGGGGACATTGAGCAGACCCATGACCCGGTTTCCGGCATCAGAAGCAGAGTTTCTTCTTGATGCATTGCTTCTTGATCGCCGGGGTCATCTTCTCGACTTTGATGGCCAAGGTATCCATCACATTGGGATCTTTCTTGGAGGTGGGGGCGGGGGAGAAGGAGTGGTAGTTCTGGTGCATGGGTTGTAAGTTTCGTTTGGCGATTTCATCGGCCCGTTCCCACTGGGTTTGGAAGTGGACAGCCTTTGCGTACCATTTGTTGATGGTGGAGGGGACGGTGTCAAGGGCCATAATGTGTCTCATCATGGAGGTGGGGATTCCGGCAGCAAAGTATCCGATGAGGACGTTATTATCCGTGACAGAGGCCTGTTGGACGTGTCCTCGGAATTCTGCAATGTATGTGGCAAGCAGGGGTTCGAAGGTTCTATCCTTCTTTAGGGTCATGCAAGTGGTGGAAAGCCAGGTGATGGCGTTCCCAACGGTATCTTGGTGTCGGAAGGCTTTGTAGAACTCTTTGGCAAAGTCGGTGAAGGTTCCAAAGGTTACTGTGGTGGGGCCGATGGCGTTTCAGTGGAAGGCCGCTGCCCAGGTTTTGGTGGTTCCTTCAGTCATATACGAAAGGGCGAATGTGACTTTCTTGTTTTCATCATTGTAAACGTTGGAATTGACCAAGAGATAAAACTGGATGGTGTCCATCCATGCGTCCGCTTTCTTGTAGTCTCCATCGAAGGCTTCCGGGGTTCCGATGCGGAGCTCAACGGGTTTGGTCAAGGACATCTTTGGGAACAGAGGTGGGGCAGGAGGTCATGTGACAGCGGGTGGGTAATGTGAGGTGGACGAGGAAGGGGGAGGGATGGGAAAGACGGGTCGAGTGGTGATCGGGGTGGGGGAGGGTGGGGTGGGTTCTCGAGGA
>JBBPSX010000311.1:0-14378 GCA_038093815.1 Neoboletus cf. brunneissimus | reverse complement strand
CCTACCACGGGTCGGCCGACCTCTATTAGAAATCTGTTCGCCAGTGGCTAACAGGATAGCAGGGGGGTAATGTTACAATTCACTCATATGCCTACTCTTTTTCTTACTCTTTTCCCACTCTACTCTATGATACATTTCTCTCGTCTATGCCTTCCTCCTCGGTTCGCCACATCGTGACTCGCAGTACCATGACTCATCACCAACCCCTATCGGTGCCTTTTCATTCTAACTCTAAACCACACAGCCTAGCCTGGGTTCTCTCTTTCGAACCCTTCTCTTTCACCCCAGGCAGTGCCCCTTTTCATTTCCGGTTCTTCATTTCCAACTATTGTCCCCGTTCCACCCGTTCCATGCCCTTGCTGTAGTACCCCCACTTGGACACCATGTGCACCCTTTCCCCTTCATCCTATACCTACCTTTCCTAGCCCGGCCTGTGTGCACTAGAGTACATTACTTAAACAGCTAGCTAGCATCCTTGTACTCTAGCTTAGCTTACCCAAATTTACACTGTAAAGCTTACCTCTGTATGAACCCCCACTTCGCCTGTCACTGGACTGGCTTAGTCATTCATATCCCTTTGTACTTGACAACATGGCTATTGACCTGAGTCGACTGGAATCCCAGACCCTTGATCCTCGTTCCCTCCTGCGCCCTTGTAAATAAAGCCCTTTCCCTTCGTACCAAGCTCTTGCCTTCGACCACCAGCTTTCACCTATCGGGTCTATGTTACAATCCGTTCATGCGGCTACTCTTTTCCTCACTCTACTATGCACTCTTCTCGCTCATGTCCTTTTCTTTGACTCGTTCTACTGCGATCCCTCTCACTGTAACTTGTCTTTGATTGCCGCCGGTACCTATTCATCTTAAACTCTAAACTTACACAGCCTCGCCTGGGTTCTCTTCCGAACCCTTCCCCTCTGCCCCGGGCAGTGCCTCCTTTTATCTCCGCCTTTCATTTCCGAGTATTGCTCCCACTTCTCTCCATTCCGTGCCCTTGCTGTAGTACCCCCGCTCAGACACCATGCGCACCCACTTCCCTCCACCCTGTACTCATCATTTCTAACTTGGTCTGTGCATAGTAGGGTACAATATTTAAACCGCTAGCTAGCTCCCTGTACTCTAGCTTAGCTTCCTGAATATACTTCTATTAAGCTCACTCTCGTACGCCCGCTCTCGCTTGTCACTGGACCGGCAGAGCCTCTTGTATCCCTTGCACTCGACAATAAGGCTTTAGACCTGAGTCAACTTGGGCTTCGGACCTTTGATCCTCGCCCTCCCCTGTGTCATCCCCTAGGCCGACCTTCACCCCTCCACTACGTCTTTGCCTGGAGCTTTCATCTTTGGGTCTACGGTCGCCCATCCCTGGTTGAACCGTAACAGTCTATGGTCGCCCACTCTAGGTCGAACCATAACAGAAATCAACCTCAATGAAGTCTTCATACCCAAAATCACCAAAGCCTATCCCCTCGCCCCAGCAGAACAGCTCACGGCAGAAGCATTCCTGGATGAGAACCTTAAGACGGGCAAGATCCGCCCCTCAAATTCCCCTCAAGCTTCTTCCTTCTTCTTCGTAAAGAAAAAGGATGGTTCTCTTCGCCCCTGCCAAGATTACTGCTACTTAAATGAGCATACGATCTGCGATGCCTATCCCCTCCTGTTAATATCCGACCTCGTCAATAAACTCCGTGGCTCAAGACTCTATACCAAGTTCGACATGCGATGGGGGTATAACAATGTCAGGATTAAGGATGGACATCAATGGAAGGGCACATTTATCCCTCATAAAGGCCGTTTCGAACCAACGGTCATGTTTTTTGGAATGACCAACTCCCCCACTATATTCCAACGATTCATGAATGACTCCTTCTCTGACATGATCGCCAAAGGATGGCTTGTCATTTACATGGATGACCTCCTCATCTTCTCCCCTGATGCAAAAACTCATGAAGAACAAACCAAGCGTGTTCTCCAACGGATGACTGAACTGGACCTCCACCTTAAGCTCAAAAAATGCACCTTTGCCGCTGAGGAGGTTGAGTACCTTGGCATGATTGTCAAACCCAATCAACTCACCATGGACCCAGTCAAACTCAAAGGCATCTCCGCCTGGCCCCAACCCACCACCGTCAAGGGAGTCCGCTCCTTTCTCGGCTTCGCTAACTTTTACTGCCACTTCATCCCAAACTATTCAAACATTGCCCACCCCCTCATCGACCTTACCAAAAAGACAACCGAATGGGAATGGTCTCCCTCCTGCAAGTCTGCCTTCCTGCGCCTCAAACAACTCTTCCTCGAAAAGCCTGTCCTCCACCTCCCCAATCTATCCACTCCCTTCGCCATTGCCACGGATGCATTGAAATATGCATTGGGGGCCATCCTCCTCCAAACCGACTCAAACGGTGACTGGCATCCCTGCTCCTATCTCTTCCAGTCCTTCATCCCTGCAGAGCACAATTATGACATCTACGACCAGGAACTCCTCACTGTCATTCGTGCCCTCAAAGCCTGGCGACACTACCTCCATGGCTCCCCCTTCCCTGTCCAAGTCTTCACCGACCACAAGAACCTCACCTACTTCTGCTCCCCCCAAACCCTCAACCGCCACCAGGCGCGCTGGCTTCTTGACTTGGCTGACTTCGACCTCAAAATCATTCATGTCCCAGGGTCCCAACTCGCTGGACCCGATGCTCTTTCACGCCGACCAGATCATCTCCCCGTGACACCGATAACCAAGGCGTTACTCTCCTACCTCCCTCCCTCTTCATCCAACTCATTGACACTGTGTTACAACTCATCTGTACGACTACTCTTTTTCCTTACCATACACTCTTCTCGTCTATGCCTTCTCCTTTGACCTGTTCTAACTTGACTCATCTTACCGTGACTCATCACCGGTTTCTATTGGTACCTGTTCATTTTACAACTCTAAAGCCACACAGCCTCGCCCAGGTTCCCTTTCGAACCCTTCCACTCCACCCTGGGCAGCGCCCCTTTCATCTCTGCCTTTCATCTCCAAATACTGCCTCTGTCTCCCTCCATTCCATGCCCTTGCTATAGTACCCCCACTCGGACACCATGCGCATCCACTCCCCTTCGCCCTTTACTTACCATTTCTGACTCGGTCCGTGCGCAGTAGGGTACACTATTTAAACTGCTAGCTAGTCTCCCTGTACTCTAGCTTAGCTTCCCGAATATACTCCTAACAAGCTCACCCTTGTGCGACCCGCTCTTGCCTGTCACTGGACTGGCTGAGCCCTTCGTATTCTTTGCACTCGACAATAAGGCTTTGAACCTGAGTTGACCTGGGCCTCGGACCTTTGATCCTCACCCTCTCCTGCGTCTCTCTGTCTACCCCACCTTCGCCCTCTCCTTACGCCTTTGACTTGAGCTTCCACCTTTGGGTCTATGGTCGTCCACCCCTGGTCGAACCATAACATACTGCCCTCTCTGATCGTATTAAATCCGCATCGACGGATGACCCCTGTGCCCTTCAGGCACTCCAATCCCTGTCCCAAGACACCCCAGCCTTCCTCTGCTCCTGCACCTCCCCTTGGCAACTACTTGGTGGCATCCTCACCTATAATGGTTGTATCTACATACCTGCTCACTCTTCCCTCCGCCGCTTTATTCTCCAACACTGCCATGACCACGCCTCCACCGGCCATCCAGGATACCTAAAAACCTGCCAACTCGTTGCATCCAAATTCTGGTGGCCTGGCCTTGCCTCCTATGTTTGCCATTACATCGAAGGCTGCACCGCCTGCCAACAAAACAAAACAAATACCCACCCCACTGTTCCCCTGCTCACCCCCATTCGCTCGACCTGTACCCGCCCCTTCCAGCAGATCTCCTGCGATCTCATCACTGACCTCCCCTTGTCTGGGGGCTTCAATTCTCTCCTGGTCATGGTCGACCATGGACTTACCAAGGGGGTGATCCTTTGCCCTACTAATAAAACCATAACTGCGGAAGGCATTGCCATTCTCTTCTTTCTCTCAGTTTACAAATGCTTCGGTCTCTTTGACAAAGTTATCTCTGATCAAGGACCTCAATTCGCCTTGGCATTCGCCAGAGAACTCGGAAAACTCCTCAACTACGACCTAGCCCTCTCCACTGCCTATCACCCCCAAACAAATGGGGAAACTGAATGTGTCAACCAGGAGGTCGAGACCTACCTCTGGATCTTTTGTGGAGCACACCCCACAACCTGGGCCGACTTGATTGCCAATGCCAAATTTGCCCACAACCACTGCCCCCATTCCATCACCAACCAATCTCTGTTCTACCTCATGATGGGCTATGAACCCTGCACCCTACCATTGGTCATCTCCGAAACCTCCCTACCCGCAGTTGCCTCCTGCATCAAAAACTTGACAGCTGCCCATGACGAGGCCCTAGCAGCCCACAAACTCGCACGCCAAGTAATGACGTCACGCAACTGGAAGAAGTTTAAACCTTTCAAGAAAGGAGATAAGGTATGGCTCGAAGCCCACAATTTGAAACAATCAGTTGTCAACCCCAAATTTGCACCTAAACGGGAAGGACCCTTTGTCATCACAGAAACCCTCTCCCCTATCGTCTACTGCCTCCGAATCCCCTCTACCTGGAAGATACACCCCGTCTTCCATGCCTCCCTATTAACCCCGTACAAGGAAAACACCATACATGGCCCCAACTTTCCTGCTCCACCGCTGGACCTTGTTAGATGGAGAAGAGGAATATGAAATTGAAAAGATTCTAAAGCACTAAGGCTCCACCCACTCCTGCTCCTATTTGATACGTTGGAAAGGGTATACTGCAGAAGAAGACTCCTGGGTCCCTGAATGCAATCTCAAACATTCAAGGGCCGCCCTCCTCGACTATAAGAAACAACACCCGAGACATTTTTCCTGAAACCCCTGCTCTCGCGCCTGATACCACCAACCACCACTACCAGCAATGCCCTGCTCCGATGTCCCCTCCAACGACTATTACCCCGCCATCCTTCCATCCTCTGTCACCCCTTCCTCCATCTCCTCCATCTCCCCATCATCAATCGTTTCGCCTACTCCTAGTACTACTCTTTACAGTCCTATACCCATTGTCAATGACATCTTCCTGCCTTCGTCACGCATTGCTACTCTTGGCTGGGGGGCTCCTTCTCCTCCCCCTCAACGCCCAACTCTTCCTAGTCTTGAGGGACCTGCTGCTCCCTCAACCATCACCTTGGTAGATCTCCCCATCTTCACCCACTGCTTGCAAGATGATCTCCCCAGTGGGGAAGAACTCCGCCAACTCCACACCTTCCTTCAAGACTCTCGCCTCATCATCGCTGTATCCTCCCACCTCGACCTTTGCTCCCCCCTCTGGGCCCTCTATAAAGTGTATCTCCAGTACTCCTGCCTATCCCTCCTTACCTCGCAAACCACCACCACCTCCAGCGCCCACGTAGCCCTCATGGAGTTACAAGTAGAACAAATTATGGAAGAACTGGAAGGACACCTCGTCTCCGCGATGTTCCAATTAGGCATGCTTGATTTTCTGAAAGAAATTGACCATTATCTTTTCGAACTCGCCACCTTTTCCTTCCTTTCCTCCTCCACCCCCTCCGCATCCTCCTTGCCACTGAACAATGATGAAATCCGTCTCATTGAATGAGTGGAAGCCCATTGGACCAGGCATGAAGGACACCAACCACTACTCTCATCTCACCCACAGTACACTGAAACCTGTTATGAATGCCACCACCTTGGACACATCCACCCCGAATGCCAGTTCTATCAATGCCCAAACTGCCTTCACTGGGCCCCAGGCCATCTTGGCTCCCATTGCGCGGTTCAATGACTTGTCAACCCCCCTCCATCGACTTTGTCAATGTCTTCATCCTCACGTTGTACCACCACCTCCTCCTCCTCCACTTCCAGTCCACCTTGCCCAGTACCACCACCTCGTCACTCCTCCTCCCATCCTCGTTGTTGGCCCACTCCTGCGCCCGCTTGTTGTTCTGCACCCCCATCCCCATGCTCCCGCACCCCCCAGTACAACAATAGCGACGATGTCTACGACGACATCGCATGGGGCAACATCACGGGCTCCCCCTACCATGGGTCAGCCGACCTCTACTAGGAATCTGTTCACCAGTGGCTAACAGGATAGCAGGGGGGTAATGTTACAATTCTCTCGTACGCTTACTCTTTTCCTACTCTTTTCCACTTAACTCTACGATACGTCTCTCTCTCACATCTATGCTTTCCTTCTCAATCCGTCATATCGTGACTCATGGTACTGTGACTCATCATCGACCTCTATCAGTATCTTTTCATTCAAACTCTAAATCACACAGCCTAGCCCAGGTTCTCTTTCGAACCCTTCCCCTCCACCCTGGGCAGTGCTCCTTTCATCTCCGACTCTTTATCTCCGACTACTGTTCCCGTTCTGCCCACTTCGTGCCCTTGCTGTAGTACCCCCGCTCGGACACCTTGCGCATCCTCTCCCCTTCGCCCTGTACCTACCTTTCCTAGCTTGGTCTGTGCACACTAGGGTACATTATTTAAACGGCTAGCTAGCACCCTTGTACTCCAGCTTAGCTTACCCAAATCTACATAGTAAAGCTCACCCTTGTGTGATCCCCACTTCACCCGTCACTGGACTGGCTTAGCCGTTCACATCCCTTGTACTCGACAACACGGCAATTGACCTGAGTCAACTGGAACCCTGGACCCTTGATTCTCATTCCCTTTTGTGTCCTCATCTTAAAACCTTCCCTCTTCGTACTACCACCTTCGCACCAAGCCTTTGCCCCAACCACAAGCTTTTACCCATTGGGTCTACGGTCACCCACTCTAGGTCGAACCGTAACAGTTATGATTCACTTGCACACCTACTCTTTTTCCTACTCTTTCCCCACTCTACTCTACGATGCTTCTCTCTCGTCTATGCTTTCTCTCTCAATTCGTCACGTCGTGACTCATCTTACTGTGACTCACCACCAGTCTCTATCGGTGCCTTTTACCTAAAACCTTAAAACCACACAGCCTAGCCCGGGTTTGCTTTTGAACCCTTCCCCTCCATCCCGGGCAGTGTCCCCTTTTCATCTCTGTTCTTCATTTCCGACTACTGCCCCCACTCCATCCACACTTCGTGCCCTTGCTGTAGTACCCCCACTTGGACACCATGGACACCTCTCTGCCCTTACCCTATACTTACCATACCTGTCTCGGTCTGTGCACACTAGGGTACAATACTTAAACAGCTAGCTAGTACTCCTGTACTTCAGCTTAGCTTACCCGAATCTACATTGTAAAAGCTCACCTTTGTGTGATCCCACTTCGCCTGTCACTGGACTAGCTTAGTATTTTGCATCCCTTCATACTCGACGACAAGGCTATAGACCTGAGTCGACTGGAACCGAGGACTCTTGATCTTTGTTCCCCTCTGTGTCCACACCCATAGCCCCCCCCCCCCCTTTGTACCACCACTTTGCACCCCAACTTTCATCCCTCGTCATGAGCTTCTACCCCTCGGGTCTATGGTCACCCATCCTAGGTCGAACCGTAACAAAAGCTAAGCTCTTCTCACTGCGGTTACTATCACTGTAAACCGCCCACTATTTCTTACCCCATCAACAACCACAGGTGGTGTACTGCCTACTTGGAATCCCCATACGACACCGAAGAAAACCCCCCTTTTGAGGAAGAATCGGAACAGTCCACCAATCTTGACCTCCCTATCCCTGATAAAGAACAAGAACACTCCAGCCTCCTCCTAAGTCACCAACTCTCCACCCAACTTTCCATTCCTTGGGAACCCACCCCACCTTTTCCTACTCCAATCACCACCCGATCCGTCTTTCCTCTCCCCACCCCATCCACCTCGCATCACCCACCTACCATCACCCGACTACCTGCTCCCCCTCCATTCCCTAAGATATCCTTGACCAAACCAATCGAACTCTGCATCAGAACTCCCAAAGCCTTCGATGGAGACTATAAGAAGGTGGACGCATGGATGGACACCGTCCAGTTTTACCTCCTAGTCAACTCCAACGTCTACAATGACGAGAACAAGAAGGTCGCGTTCGCCCTTTTGTACATGACAGAAGGGACTGCCAAGACCTGGGCGGAAGCCTTCCGCCGAAACGCCATTACCCCCACCACAGTAACCTTTGGAACCTTCGCTAACTTCGCCAAAGAATTTTACAAAGCCTTCCAACACCAGGACACCATTGGGAATGCCATAGCTTGGCTCTCCACCACCTGGATGATGCTAAAGAAAGATAGAACCTTCGACCCCCCACTTGTCACTTATATCGCAGAATTCTGAGGACATGTCCAACAGGCCGCCATTAAGGACGACAATGTCCTTATTGGATACTTCGCTGCAGGAATCCCCGCCTCTATGATGAGACGCATCATGTCCCTCAATACCATCCCCACCACCATCACCGACTGGTACTCCAAGGCCGTCCACTTCCAAAGCCAGTGGAAACGAGCCGATGAAATTGCCAAACGAGACCTACAACCCACGCGTCAAACCTACCACTCCTTTTCCCCTGCCCCAACCCCTAAGAAGGACCCCAACACAATGGACACCTCAGCCATCAAAGTTGAGAAGATGACCCTGGCCATCAAAAAGCAGTGTATCGAGAAGAAACTCTGCTTCTGATGCCGCAAGCCAGGTCACGGATCTGCTCAGTGCCCTTACTTCACCTCCTCCTGCAAACAGGTAAATGCTATAGCCAAAGAAACCAAAGATAAGGGTAAAGGGAAAGAAAAGGATGACATCCCGAATCTGATTGATTGTGAGGACGACGACAAAGATACCCCGACCATATGTCGGGTCCACTATCCTTCCTTGGGTTTTTAAATGGGGAAACAGCCTCGACGCCTCCTTCCCCTACTTCCTCTTGCACCTCTGTACTAGTACGAGATATCTCTAAGAAAATGCAGATCTCTGTCCAAGTCATAGTACCGTCACACACCCTGAAAGCCGTCAAAACCCGAGCCCTCATCGACAGTGGTGCAGACATCTCCTGCATCAACTGGGACTTTGTCCACAAACACCACTTCCCTGTCCAATGCCTGAAAGAACCAATCCTAGTCCAAAATGTCGACGCCTCCTACAACAAAGACAGGGTGATCAAATTCACTGCCAATCTCTTCGTCAACATCAAAGGGATTGCCCAACGAGTAACTTTCCACGTCATGAATTGTGGACACGAAAACCTCATCCTCGGCCTCCTGTGGCTTCGTGCTGCCAACCCAGTCATTGACTGGACCACTCCCATCATTCACCTCGATGAATCAATCAACCAGTCCGAAGAGCTCTTCCTCACTCAAGTGACGGACACCCACCACCATGATTCCAAATTCTGCTGCCCAGAACCTTCTCACCCCCGGAAGCATGTCCACACCACCCCATCAGAGGACGCGCACCTCTACTCCTACCTAGACCACCTCTCCAAGAACGAGTGGATCAGAGTGACCTACACAAAATACGCTATTAACTGCATTCTCAAATGCAGCTCCTGCTTTATCTCAAGAAACTCTCTCCTCGTCCGCAAACTGACCACTGCCACCGACCTAGCCATCGCAGCGGAAGCCGCAAAGAAACCCGTCATACTCCCTTCTGAATATTCCCAATTTGCCTCTGTCTTTGACGAAGAGGCCACCGCCATGCCACCATGCCACCCCTATGACCATGAAATCAACCTCAACGAATCCTTTGTACCCAAGATTGCTAAAGCCTATCCCCTCGCCCCAGAGGAATGACTCGCAGTGGAAGCGTTTCTGGATGAAAACCTTAAGTCTGGCAAAATCCGCCCCTCGAACTCCCCACAAGCTTCCCCCTTCTTCTTCGTAAAGAAGAAGGATGGTTCTCTCCACCCTTGCCAAGACTACTGGTATCTAAACGAACACACGATCCATGACGCCTATCCCCTTCCATTAATATCCGACCTTGTCGATAAACTCTGCAGCTCCAAACTCTATACCAAGTTTGACGTACGATGGGGGTATAACAATGTCCGGATCAAAGATGGACACCAGTGGAAGGGCGCATTCATCACTCACAAAGGTCTCTTCAAACCAACTGTCATGTTTTTCGGAATGACCAACTCCCCCGCTACATTCCAATGGTTCATGAACGACTCCTTCTCTGACATGATCGCTGAGGGGTGGCTTGTTATTTACATGGACGACCTCCTCATCTTTTCCCCCAATGCAAAAACTCATGAGGAACGAACCAAGCATGTCCTCCAACACATGATGGAGCTCGACCTCCACCTCAAACTCAAAAAGTGCACCTTTGCCGCCAAAGAGGTCGAATACCTCGGCATGATCGTCAAGCTCGATCAACTCACCATGGATCCAGTCAAGCTTGAAGGCATCTCTGCCTGGCCCCAGCCCACCACCGTCAAAGGAGTTCACTCCTTCCTCAGCTTCGCCAACTTCTATCACCACTTCATCCCGAATTATTCCAACATTGCTCGCCCCCTCATCGATCTCACCAAGAAGACAGCCGAATGAAAGTGGTCCCCCTCCTGTGAATCCGCCTTCCTGTGACTCAAATAGCTCTTCCTCAAACAATCCATCCTCCACCTCCCCAATCTGTCTGCCCCCTTCGCCATTGCCACCAATGCGTCAAAATACATGTCTGGAGCCATCCTCCTCCAAACTGATTCAAACAGTGACTGGCACCCTTGCTCCTATCTTTCCCAGTCCTTCATCCCAGCTGAGCGCAACTACGACATCTATGACAGAGAACTTCTCGCTGTCATTCGTGCCCTTAAAGCCTGGCAACACTATCTCCATGGATCCCCCTTCCCTGTCCAAGTCTTCACTGACCACAAGAATCTCACCTACTTCTGTTCCCCCCAGACCCTCAACCGTCGCCAGGCACAATGGCTCCTCAACCTCGCTGACTTCAACCTCAAAATCATCCATGTCCCAGGTTCTCAACTCACCGGACCTGACGCCCTCTCATGCCGACCAGATCATCTCCCCCATCATGCAGATAACCAAGGCATGACTCTCCTACCTCCATCCCTCTTTGTCCGCCTCATCGACACTGCCCTCTCCAATCACATTAAATCAGCCTCGGCAGACAACCCGTGCGCCCTTCAAGCCCTTCAATCTATGTCCCAAGAAACCCCAGCATTCCTACACTCCTGCACCTCCCCTTGGCAGTTACTTGAAGGCGTCCTTACTTACAACGGTCGCATCTATATTCCCGCTAACTCGTCCCTCCGTTGTGCCATCCTCCAATGCTGCCATGACCATGCTTCCACTGGCCATCTGGGCTACCTCAAGACCCACCAGCTAGTTGCCTCTGAATTTTGGTGGCCCGGCCTCGCCTCCTATGTCCGCCACTACGTTAAAGGCTATGCCACCTGCCAACAAAACAAATCAAACACCCACCCCACTGTACCCCCACTCTCTCCTATCCGCTCCACCTGCACCCGCCCCTTTCAGCAAATCTCCTGCGATCTCATTACCGACCTTCCCCTGTCTGGGGGCTTTGATTCTCTCTTGGTTGTGGTCGACCATGGGCTTACTAAGGGGATGATCCTCTGCCCCACTACTAAGACCGTGACTGTGGAAGGCATCACCATTCTCTTTTTCCTCTCGGTCTACAAACACTTCGGTCTTTTTGATAAAGTAATCTCTGATCAGGGACCTCAATTCACCTCGGCATTCGCCAGGGAACTTGGAAAACTCCTTAACTACAACCTCACCCTCTCCACCGCCTACCACCCTCAAACAGATGGGGAAACTGAACGTGTCAACCAGGAAGTCGAGACCTACCTTTGGATCTTTTGTGGAGCACACCCTACAACCTGGGCTGATTCGATTGCCAATGCTGAGTTTGCCCACAACCACCGGCCCCACTCTGTCACCAACCAGTCCCCGTTCTACCTCATGATGGGCTACGAACCCTGCACCCTACCATTGGTCATCTCCTAAACCTCCCTGCCCGCAGTCGCCTCCCATATCAAAAACTTGACAGCTGCCCATGATGAGGCCCTAGCAGCCCATGAACTCGCACGCCAAGTAATGACGTCACGTAACCGGAGGAAGTTTAAACCTTTCAAAAAGGGAGATAAAGTTTGGCTTGAAGCCCACAATTTGAAACGATCGGTCATTAACCCCAAATTTGTGCCTAAACGGGAAGGGCCCTTCATCATCACTGAAGTCCTCTCCCCTATCGTCTATCGCCTCCACCTTCCCTCCACCTGGAAGATACACCCCGTCTTCCACGCCTCCCTATTGACCCCGTACAAGGAAAACCCCATACATGGCCCCAACTTTCCCGCTCCACCGCCAGACCTTGTAGACAGGGAAGAGAAATACGAAATCGAAAAGATTCTAAAACACTGGGGCTCCACCCGCTCCCACTCGTATTTGATACAATGGAAAGGGTATACTGCGGAAGAAGACTCTTGGGTCCCTGAACGGGACCTCAAACATTCAAAAGCCGCCCTCCTTGACTATAAGAAGCGTCACCCAAGACACTTCCCTCCCAGCCCTCACTCTCATACTTAACACCAACCAACCACCACTACCAACAATGCCCTGCTCCGATGTCCCCTCTGACAACTATTACCCTGCCACCCTCCCGTCCTCCATCACCCCATCATCAATCGTTTCACCTACTCCTAGTTCTACTCTTTACAGTCCTATACCCATTGTTGACAACATCTCCCTGCCTTTATCACACATCGCTACTTCTGGCTGGGGGGCTCCTTCTCCTCCCCCTCAGTGCCCAAGTCCTCCTGGTCTTGAGGGACCTGCTGCTCCCCTGACCGTCACCTCGGTAGACCTCCCCATCTTCACCCACCGCCTACAAGACGAACTCCCCAATGGAGAGGAACTCTGCCAACTACGCACCTTTCTTCAAGACTCTCGTCTCATCGTCGCCATGTCCTCTCACCTCGACCTCTGCTCCCCCCTCTGGGGCCTCTACAAAGCATACCTTCAATACTCCTGCCTCTCCCTCCTTACCTTGCAAACCACCACTACCTCTAGCGCCCACGTAGCCCTCATGGAACTACAGGTGGAACAGATCACAGAGGAGCTAGAGGGACATCTCGTCTCCGCCATGTTCCAGTTAGGCATGCTCAATTTTCTAAAAGAAATTGACTGTTACCTTTTCGAACTCACCACCTTTTCCACCTTTTCCTCCTCCATCCCCTCCGCATCCTCCTTGCCGCTGAACAACAAGGAAATCCATCTTATCGAATGAGTGGAAGCCCACTGGACCGGACATGAAGAACAACAACCACTACTCCCGTTACACCCCCGGTACGCTGAAACTTGCTACAAATGTCACCACCTTGGACACATCTGCCCCGAATGCCAGTTCTATCAATGCCCAAACTGCCTTCACTGGGCCCCAGGCCATCTCGGCTCCCGCTGCGCAGTTCGATGACTTGTCAACCCCCCTCCATCGACTTTGTCAATGTCTTTGTCCTTGCGTCGTACCATGTCCTCATTCTCGTCCGCTTCTGCCCCACCTCACCCAGTACCTCCACCTTGTCACACCTCCTCCTGTCCTCGTCAGCCCACTCCCGCACCTGCTCATCGCCCTGTACCCATGCCCCCACACCCCCACACCCCCCAATTCGACAATAGCAATGATGTCTATGACGACATTGCCTGGGGAAACATCACTGGCTCCCCCTATCATGGGTCGGCCGACCTCTATTAGAAATCTGTTTGCCAGTGGCTAACAGGATAGCAGGGGGGTAATGTTACGATTCACTTGCACGCCTACTCTTTTTCCTACTCTTTCCCCACTCTACTCTACGATGCTTCTCTCTCGTCTATGCTTTCTCTCTCAATTCGTCACGTCGTGACTCATCTTACTGTGACTCACCACCAGTCTCTATCGGTGCCTTTTACCTAAAACCTTAAAACCACACAGCCTAGCCCAGGTTTGCTTTTGAACCCTTCCCCTCCACCCCAGGCAGTGCCCCCTTTTCATCTCTGTTCTTCATTTCTGACTACTGCCCCCGCTCCGTCCACACTTCATGCCCTTGCTGTAGTACCCCCACTTGGACACCATGCGCACTAGGGTACAATACTTAAACAGCTAGCTAGTACTCCTGTACTTCAGCTTAGCTTACCTGAATCTACATTGTAAAAGCTCACCTTTGTGCGATCCCACTTCGCCTGTCACTGGACCAGCTTAGTATTTTGCATCCCTTCATACTCGACAACAAGGCTATAGACCTGAGTCGACTGGAGCTGAGGACTCTTGTATTTGTTCCCCTCTGCACCCACGCCCATAGGCCCCCCCCCCCCTTCATACCACCACTTTGCACCCCGACTTTCATCCCTCGTCATGAGCTTCTACCCCTCGGGTCTATGGTCACCCATCCTAGGTCGAACCGTAACAGG
>JBBPSX010000309.1:0-14414 GCA_038093815.1 Neoboletus cf. brunneissimus | reverse complement strand
TCATGCAACACATGAGGTGTGGCAGAATGGAAGAGAAGCATGATGTGCACTGCACGGAGATGAATGTGGGAAATAATATAACCTACTATAGATATATGAAAGTCTAAATAGAAGTGTCAGTAATAAGTCTAAATGGAGATAGATCTTGATCGGGAGATCTATAGATACAAGGAATGAGTCATGTGACAATTGGTCACGTGATTAATGGAATAGGAGTCTGAGTGGTTACGATGTTATCTCCTGTGATGTGGTAAGTGATCATTAGATAAGGGAAAGATAAGATGAAATCATAATGGATCAGATATCTAATCTGATAAGATAAAGAAAAATGATAAGTGGTAAAATAATAGGATAAGGTGAAAATGAGTATCATAGTTACTGGTCCGTAACAAAAGGGGTCTTCTTTTCTTCCCTTTTCTGATGGCCTCAAAAGCTCTCCTTATATAAGTATTTACAGGGGCTGTGCTAGCCAATCAGAAGCTTTGGCTTGCTTACAAAGCATATTACAAATGCCAAGACTTTTATGAGTCATGATGAGTCATCCTGAGTCATGTATTTGAAATGGCTATACTGGTACTAGGTTTTTTATACAAAATGAATGCCAAGAGATTTATGAGTCATGCTGAGTCATGCTGAGTCAATATGACTCATTCATGGTCACATGATTCATTTGTCACACTAACACTTGGCTAAGTATTTGGTAATTACAATAATAATGAGCAATGCACTTATAGGTAGTAGCAATGCTATAGTAAAAGAGATTATTAAATATCTCACCAAGCTTTGGGTGAAATATTATGAAAGTTTAAGGGATGGTAGGTCATATTGGACTCCATATACCCCTAAGATATTGAAGGATTCTGACTGCTGTAAGGGACAGAATTAAAGGAACTCAGGTGGTAGGTTCTTGGCCATGCATGTAATGAACTTTATATGCAGGTCACTGAGGTACAGGTGTGAGGTGGGTTCTCACAGGTGTGTGATAGGGGTGTAGCCAAAAAAGGATAGGAGCTATGACAGATCATAACACATATGACAGTTTTGCCCTGTCAATGATCTTGACCCCAACATGTGGGACTTTACCAACTATGAGGAGAATACACAAACCCAGACTGATTGTGACTACTCTAAGATGGTACTTCAGAGCTATGCTGAGGGTAACATTATGAGTAGCAGTCCCATGACTAGTCATGTGGTACTCTCTCCCATGGCCCCCATCAGCTTAGACCTATGGAAAGATATTCTAGCAACATTAGGCAATGAGGCAGTGTGGAACACTGCTTTCATGGATGTTTTCTCTTCAGACCCTATAGAAAGGACATGAGCTTGGTATCTTTCCCCCTACTTCTTCCACAACACATCTCAGACTCTATTTGTATTTATTGGTCCTGGTTTACTTTCCTCTGATTTGCCCCAGCAGACTCCACCTCCTTGGTAGCATTCTCTCATATGCTATCTTGTAGTTCCCCTTCTTATTAACCCCAAGACCATCCCTTAATCTCCTACAATTTACAATATAGTCACACCTACAATTTATGGTCACATAGACATATTGTTTATGGTAACTTTGATCTACACAAATCTATGTGTCTAACAAGTTCTGAAATCACATCTCCCCAAAGTCACCTCACCCCTCTTGGCTTGTACCTCCCTCTTTTTACTAGGAAGTAATGCCCCTTTTTAGATTGCCTCAGAAACCTAGCTCCAGGCTGGACTCCCAGTTGCTCTAGCCACTTGGAACTTAGTGGACACATAGATATGTCACTTCTCATGCCACAAGCATAACAGAAAAAGATTTTAAGCTTTTGAACTGTTACTGGGATCTCAGTCAAATCATAGAATAATTGTCATTGTTTGTGAGTAAAAACAAAGATGTACATATAAGTAGTATGTCTGAGATTTAAAAAGTTCACACACTTTATAATTTTCAACCACTATTATGGTTAAATGCCTACTTTTTACTCAACAAAGCAATCTTCTTTGTTTGCTTGATGCTGGCCACCTGATATAGCCATTATGAGCAAAGCTGGTGTTAGCCCTTCTTCCATATCCAAACATCACTCCAAAGGATGTTATGCCCTTTCCAAAGCTATTGGTGGTTATTCTTCCAAGGTTTTCTCTAGTAATATTAATTGTGTTCAATATTTTATTATCTCTAAAATGCTGAAAATGTTGTTCAAGTAATCAAAGCTGTTACTAATATCATTAACCAGCCCCCCTTTGCCAAACTCATTCATCTCTACTAAACAAAACCTCATGAAAATGCTATGGTCAACTCCCCATTTGAGGGTTTTTTTGTCCAATTAATTACTAAACCCATTACTTGTTTTTTTTGTGCCCATTGACACATAGCTGACCCTAGGCAACTAATTTTGGTTCCATTGGACCATATTCCCTATCTTCAGGTTAATTCTGGATTGCATAGGCATAGTTCAAGTGAGTTATATCATATCTAATAAATGAAAAAGAGTATGTGGGCTTTGATCACAGCTTTTTTATGAGGGCTATTTTAGTGGAGGTGAATGGGATTGGCAAAGAGGGGCTGGTTGATGATATTAGTAATAGCTTTGATTACTTGAACAACATTTTCAGCATTTTAGAGATAATAAAATATTGAACACAATTAATATTGCTAGAGAAAACCTTGGAAGAATAACCACCAATAGCTTTGGAAAGGGCATAACATCCTTTGGAGTGATGTTTGGATATGGAAGAAGGGCTAACACCAGCTTTGCTCATAATGGCTACATCCAAGTGGCCAGCATCAAGCAAACAAAAAAGATTGCTATATTAAGTAAAAAGTAGGCATTTAACCATAATAGTAGTTGAAAATTATAAAGTGTGTGAACTTTTTTAATCTCAGACATACTACTTATATGTACATCTTTGTTTTTACTCACAAACAATGGCAATTATTCTATCATTTGACTGAGATCCTAGTAACAGTTCAAAAGCTCAAAATCTCTTTTTGTGATATTGCTGTTTCAAATTGACCATATCTCTATAGCATGTCATCTGGGTCACATGACCCAGGGAGAGCTTTTGTAGCCAAGGGTGTATACTATGTTTGGCTTCACCAAAGCTAAGCAGAATTCCCATGCTATTTGGCAGCACATTTCACACACTACATTTAAAGCCAATATGAAAAGGGTTTTTGAGGTCACTGTAGTAGTATAAATAGTTGAGCTTCTGCTTTGCAGAACTCTAACTTGAATCTTACCTCACTTAGAGCCTAAAGCCTACTTCAGCCCCACTCCCTCTTTTAAGCCTTAGGTGTATTTAGTGGAGGTTGCTCTTGACATCATCCAAAAGGATCTGTTTGTTGGCCAATTCATCTTCATCATCAATTTATAACAGGTGGACTAACCTCTATCATCTCAATCTTGTATTTGCCAGCACACATGAATGAGGACCTGTACTTTGCTGGGAGCTCTTTCACAAGAGGTTCCCAATTATGACTTAGCTAATACTTGGTCATAACAGTTAGCACTGCTTGGTCCATGCACATGTACCAATAGTATAAAAGCAGGGCCTTTCTACCCTGCTCTATAATGAACACAGTTCAAGCTCCCTTTTCATTTCTTGAAGGTTCACACCTTAGCACTACCCTCAAGTACTACTCATACTCAAGTTATCTCTTTGGTCATCTGTTTCTCTAGTCATGTAAGTATTCCCACATCAACACTTTGTCCTCCCTTGGCTGTTTGCTCTGTGACCTGGTTTGGATCTTTCTTTTCAAATCCAACATATATGTCCCATATCCATGATATTGTTATATACTGCAACTCTGACCCCCAGAACCCCCTCCAACCTCTGTATATATGAACTCTGGTGCATTCTTGCCCAAGACACAACTCCTGAACTTCAGACATTCCTTTTGTCATTCTGAATATATATTAGTCTCATTCTATAGATACCTTTGACCCTGTGCTTGCCTAGAAGCACAGCTCCAGCTTTCTGTTTCCTGGGCCTTACTAAGTATGTGATATGCTCATGGAGGATAATGGAGGTAAATTATGTGTGAACTGTACTAATGAGGTGAAATTGAACAATGAATATAAAGTGATCCAAGTATATATAGTATATTATTGTGATATTAACAAAACTGAAGTCAAACAAACATTGGTGAATATGATACTTTAAAGAACTTGATAGTGTAATGGCTGGTTTTCCTAAGTATTCAGAAAAAGCATGATATTATTAGCTGATTTGATGACCATCCACATCATTTAAAGGTGGTTAAATAGATGAGCTACATTTGAATCAAGGCATTTTTCCAAATTTTCACAACCATTTAGCATTCCAATACTTTCTTCAAGTTTTTATAACCAATGTCAGTATATAAAGGCTTAGCATATCATTTCACTGCCTACACAAAAGGTGGTGCAAGATTACATCTATAACAAGTTTTTCTTTTTCCTTCATGCCATTGATAGCAGAATATTGGACAAAAATCTCATCCAATGCCTTGGATACCTGAGCAGATATCCCAGATGCTTGATATCTTTGTACTGCTAAAGAAAAGGGGTCTTCATATTTGTCCTGAACAAGAGTGAAGGAATATTGAAAAAGCAGCAACAGATCTATTGAGGAATGTATGTGTATAGGTTATCAAAATTCAAGATTTGTTAATTTACCAATGCCATTTTGAAGTATCTCTTTTTTGGTGTTGGCTGGCTTTTTAGTCTAAATGACATGGAAAATTAATATAACAAAGATACTTCCAAATATAAACATGCCATGGATATTGTTCCTCTTTTTGACAGAGAATTCTAAGAGATATAAGGTTATTTTAGTCTTACCAAACACATTAATATAGTTGGATAGTAAAAGACTTACTAGGTGAGGCTGAGGGTTGGTGATAATCTGGATTATATTAGTTATGATATATAAAGTCCTGGTATAAAACTGACTGTCTGTTCAAATACTGAGAAAGAGATTTAAATTATCATTCCATAAATATCTTACCTGCTGAATGTCAATAAAGCATAAATGTAAATAGCACAAAATACTATATTACAAAACATAGCTTACATCCTAGAAATATATCAACTTGTGAGTGCACAACTTTGCAGGGTAGTGAGATAATATCTACCAGCTACAAATGATGTAACAAACAACATAATTGAACCAGATTTCACATTCAATTGACAAATATAATGAGTGGATGATGACTGATGTACATTGTAAATCAGGTGACTTACATTCTATTGTTGAAATGCATTAGAAGAATGCATATGTATATTAACAATCCATTTTTTCAATCCACATTGTACACTTACCTTCTGTAAAAATGAAAGTTAATGTTATTACTGTTATTTCAAATTGAATCACTTACTTCCTATTAATATTAAAATAGTAGTGGAAAGAAGAGAAATGAATTTATCAACAATCAATAATTTCTTATGCATCTAGTAGGACTTACAAACTATGAGGGGAATAGTTATAAAAGATTGAAAAAACATTATTAGTAGCATTCTAACTTCAAAATCAAATTAGATAACTTACATGCTATCAGTAAAAGAATAAAAGAGGTGCTGCTTAGTAGCACTTTTATTTTAAATTCCCAAGACCACTTACTTGCTATTAATGCAGGAGTAGAAAAAACATGTTAATTAGCAATATTGTTATTTCAGATCCATATCAGACCACTTACAGCCTATCAATGGTAGAATAGAAAGAAACATGTTATTCATAGCATTCACTAAATCCACGTTGAACCAATTACCTGCTATAAATCAGAGAGTAGAATGCACAGTAATTATTAGTGTTCCCATTTGAATCACATTAGATGACTTGCTTGCTGTCAATGGAAAAGGAAATATACTGATCAACAGTATTCCCATTTCAAACCCATATCAGATTACTTACTAACTAGCAATAGTGAAGCAGGAAAAGGCATGCTAATTAGCAATATTTACATTTCAGATCCACACCAAGACTTACTTGCTATTTATGGAACACAGGAGGAGGCATGCTAATTAGCAGCATTCACACTTTAGTACATTCACATAAAATAACTTACACCCTGTCAACAAATAATAGAATCATATTGGTAAGCAATATTAGGATCTATCTCAAGTCTATATCATACCACTCACAGTCTATTAATAAAAATGCAGAAGAAAATATAATAATTAGTAACTGTCTCTTTTAAAACCATATTATATAGCATCACTTACAGCCTAATATGTGAGAGCAGGAGAAATCATGCTGATTAACAATATTCTCATTTCAAATCCATATTAGACCACTTACTGCCTATTATTTGAGTAGAAAAAGAAGGCATGCTATCAGTAGCATTCTTATTTTAACTCTATATAAAATGACTTACAGCCTAACAATAAAAAAGTGGATGGAAAATATGCTTATTAGCTATGTTCTTATTTCAAACCCACATTAAACAACATACTGCCTATGAAGGATAGAGCAAAAGGAAAAAATGATGATCAGCAGCATTCATATTTCAAATCAATACCAGATCACTTACACCCTATTAATGGTAGAGTAAAAGAAGGCATTTTGATCAGCAGCATTCTCATGAAAATCCACATTGGACACATACAGTCTATTAATGAGAAAGCAAGAAATGACATGTTAATTAGCAAATTCACTTCAACACCATGTTATCCCCCTTACATTCTATTAAGAATAAAGGAGGAGGAAGCATTCTTATTTTGAATTCATATCAAATCACTTACAACCTGTTAACAGGCAAACAAGAGGTGCACTAGTTAGCAGCCTCATTCCAAATCCATCTCAGACTACTTACTGCCTAAAGCCATGCCAATCAGCAACATTTTAATTTCAAAATCACATCATACTACTTACTTGCTATACATCAAAGCAAAGAAAAAGGCATAGCAGTTAGTGTAAATATTGTCACATCCAATGCATATCACATCACTTACACACTATCAATTATAAAACAGCAAAAAGGATGCCATAACATGCTAAATAGCAGTATTCTCATTTCAAATAACATGAGATCACTTACCATCTAAGTAGGAGAGAGCTTGCTAATTAGGATCATTTCCCATTCAATCAATACCAAAGAACTTACATTCTATTGAGATAAGAATAGGAGCAGATATGCAAATCAGCAGCATTTTTGTTTCAAGTCCATATCAGATCACTTACAACCTATCAATTGTAGAGTATAATAAGTAGGCTTCTAATCCCAGATCCACTTTATACCACTTACACCCTATTAATGGAAGTGCAAAAGAAGATATGCTTATTATTGGTACTTTGATTTTAAATTTATATCAAACCACTTACAACCTATCAATAAAAAGTAAAGGTATGCCAATCAGCAGCATTCTCATTTCAAATCTATATCAGAGCACTTACAACCTATCAATGGAATAGCAGCAAAAAAACAAGTTATTTAGTAGCATTTTCATTGTAAATCCACATTGGCAAACTACTTACTCCCTATTGGAAATCAGGAGTTATTATGAGCAGCAGCATTCTTATTTCCAATTTGCATTACCACTTACAGCCTGCCAATGAAAGAGTAAGTGACATCTAGCAGCAGCATTTTTATTCTTAATCATATCAGACCACTTACAGCCTGTTAATAGAGGAGCAGAAGGAGATATGCTAATTAGTAGCATTCACACTTCAAATCCACACTAGGCTGCTTACTTGCTATTGATAGAACAGCAAAAAAAACATGCTGATCAGCAGCATTCATAATTTAATTTCATACTAGACCACTTACTACCTGCCAATAATAAAGCAAAATGAGATATGCTGATCAGCAGCACTTTCATTTCTTAGTATCCACATCAATTGACTTACAGCCTATCAATGGTAGATCAGGAGGAGGCATACACATCAGCAACATTCACATTTTGAATTTGTATTAAATCACTTACAGCCTGTCATGATAAAGCAAAAGATATATTGTTTAGCAGCATTCACATTTCAAATCTATATCACACTACTTACAGTCTTTTAGTGATATACATAGCATAAGAATGTATATGTATTGGTCAACAATATTCATATTTCAAATCCACACAAGACCACTTACCATCTATCAATTGGAGTGTAAATGGTATACTGATTAGCAGCAGTCCATTTCAAGTCTATATTAGGCCACATACACTCTGTCAATGGAAGAGCAGAAGGGGCATGCCAATTAGCAGCATTCATATTTCAAATCTACATCCACTACATACTTGCTATTGATCAGACAAGGAAATATGCTGTTTAGTAGCATAATCACTTCAAATAGACATCAGATTACTTACTCTCTACCCAAGTGAGTAGGAGGTATGCTGATTAGTATGATTCTCATCTCAGAGCTACATCAAACCACTTACCCACTGTGAATAGAAAGTAGACAGTATACTAATTAGTAGTATTCCCATTTCAAATCATATTAGACCACTTACAGCCTATTAATAATAGAATAGGAGGAGGAATATACACAAATCAGCCACATTTTTATTTCCAGTCCTCATTAGATGACTCACAAACTATCAATGAAGGAAGAGAAAAAAGATACAGATCAGCAGTGCTATTATTAATTCACACTAGACCACCTACTCCCTATCAATTGAAAAGCAGGAGATCATGTTATCAGTAACAATCTCCTTTCAAATCCATACAAGATTACTCACAGCCTATCAGAGGACCAGGAGAGGTTGTGCTAATCAGCAACATTGCCATTTCAAATTCACATCAGCATACTTACAGCCTGTCAATGGAAAAGCAGGATATTGATCAGCAGTGTCTCCATTTCAAAACTGTGTTGGACCACTTACAACCTATTAATAGGAGAGCAGGAAAAATACAGATGAAATGCATTTTGATTTGAAAGACACATTAGCCCACTTACAATCTATCAATGAGGGAATAGAAGGAGCCATGTTATTAGTAGCATTTACATTTCAAATCAGCACCAGATTACTTACAGCCTATTAATAGAAAAGCATGAGGAGTTATGCTAATTAGTAGTATTTCATTCAAGTTCACATCATAACACCTACACCCTATCAAGAAAGTGGGAAAAGATAACATATCAGCAGCATTCTCATTTCAAATCCTCATTACATGACTTACAAACTATTAATGAGAGAGCAGGAGAACATATGCTGATTAGCAGCATCTCTAAATTTACATCAGACCACTTACAGACTATTATCACAGTAGAATACACAATAATCAGTAGCATTCTCAGTTTAAATCCTCATCAGCTCACTTACAGGCTATTAACAGAAAAGTAGGAGAAGAGAAGCAAATCAGCAGCATTTTTATTCCAAATCCACACCAGACCACTTACAGCCTATCAATGAAAATGCAGGAGCAGACATTCCAATTAGCAATATTCAAACTTCAAATCCACACCAGATCACTTACAAACTATTGATGAAGGGATAGGAAAATGCATATTTATCAATAGCATTCTTATTGGCATCCACATCAAACCACTTACATTCTATAAATGAGATAGTAGAGGAATATATGCTCATCAGTAGCATTCCTATATATTCCAAGCCCACATTAAACACTTACAGCCTATCAATGGAAGACCAGGAGAAGAGATGCTGATTAGTATTATTTTCATCTCAGATTTGCATTAAATCACTGACAACCTATTAATAAGAGAGCAAAAGGAAACATATCAATCAGTAGCATTTTTATTCTAAATCTACATTATGTCACTTACTCCCTATCAATGAAAAAAATGCAAAAAAATGCATATTGAGCAGCAGCCAAATCCACATCACACCACTTACTTGCTATCAATGGTAGAATAGAAGAGAACATGCTGATCAGCATCATTCTCATTTCAAATAATCACATTACTTACTGCCTATTAATAACAAAGCAGGAGAGATATGCAAATTAGCAATATTCTCATTTCAAATCCATGTCAGATCATTTACTCTCTGTTAATAAAAAAGCAAATATAGGCATGCTGATCAATAACATTCCCACTCCAATTCCACATTAGATCACTTACTCCCTATTATAGGAGACCAGGGGGCATTCTGGTCAGCAAATTTGACATTTAAAAACCACATCACACACTTACAAACTATCAATAGAAGAGCAGAAAGAGACACAAGAATCAGCAGCATTCTCATTCCAAATTCTCACTACATCACTTACTTGCTATCAATGGAACAGCAGAAATCATGCTAATTAGCAGCTTTCTCCTTTCCTTTATACATATGAGACCACTTACATGCTATTGATAAAAGAGCAGGAGCAGGCATACTAATCAACAATATTTCTATTTCAAATTCAACATCTGACCACTCACTCCCTATCATAGAAGAGCAGGAGAAACCAGGCTGCTTAGCAATATTCTCATGTCAAATCCACATCAGATCACTTACATGCTATCAATGGAATTATAGGTGGAGGCATAGCTGATTAGTAGCATTCTTGGCTCAAATCCACACTAGACCACATACAAACTATTAATGGAAAAAGAGGGATCCCAATCAGCAGTATTCTCAATCCACATTTACATTAGACCACTCACTTGCTATCAATGAGAGGGCAGGAATCTGATTAACAACATCCCAATTTCAATTTCACATTAATCCACTTACTCCCTGTCATAAAAGGAAAGAAAGTATGCTGTTGAGTAGCATTCTCATTTTAAATCCTCATTAGTCCACTTACTTCCTATTAGTTGGAGATCAAAGGGAATGTGCTGGTCAGTAGCATTCTAGTTTCAAATTTACACCAGACCACTTACAGCCTATCAATGGAAAAGTAAAAGACATGATAATCAGCAGTATTTTTGTTTCAAATCTGTATTAGCCCACTTACAACCTATTAATAACAAAGCAGGAAAATGTGTGCTATTGGTATCATTTTAAACCCACACTAAAACACTTACAATCTATCAATGGGATATGAGTCACACTAATCAGTAGCATTCTTATTTTAAATCAACATCAGAATACTTACAGCCTTTCAACAGGGGTACAGCATATAGCATACTAGTCAGCAGCATTCTTATTTCATATTCATAACATATCACTTACTGCCTATTAATGGAAGAGTAAGAGGAAAGATACTGATCAGTGACACTGTTATTTCAAATCCATATTGGACCACTCACATTCTGTTAATGAGAGAGCAGAAGAAGGCATGCTAATCAGGAACATCCTTGTTCCAAATCCACATCAAACTACTTACTCCCTATCAATGAGTAGAAGGCATGCTAATCAGCAACATTCTCCTTTTGAAACTACATCAGACCCCTTACTTGCTATTAATGGTAGATCAGTGAGAGAAATGTTGATCAACAGCATTCTCATTTCAAATCAACATCAGACCACTCACATGCTATCAACAAGAGAATAGCAGGAGACATCCTGCTCAGTAGCATTCTTATCCCAAAACCACATTAGACCACTTACAAACTATAAATTGAAAAGGACAAGAGGTCATACTGATCAGCACCATTCTTATTACCAATCCACATCAGGCCACTTACTTGCTATCAGTGGTGGAGTAGCAGGAGGTTTGCTGATTAGCAGCTTTCTTATTTCAAATCTACATGGGACCACTCACTCCCTATCAATGAGAGCACAGGAGAATACATACCAATCAGTACAATTTCCATTTCAAATCTCCATTAGATCACTTACTCTCTGTTGATGGCCAGGTAGGTAGAAACATGCTAATCAGCAGCATTCTCATTTCAAATCTACATTAGACTGCTTACAATCTATCAGTGGAAGAGCAGCAGGAGGAAGCTTCATCAACAATATTCTGATTTTATAGACACCACACTCACCCACTATCAATGAAATGCACAGCATACAGGCCTATGGTCAGCATCTAGCCTTTAAATACACCATTGACCACCTACGAACTATTGGAATTATCATGAGAAATCCAATCTTGTCAACAAAACTATGTATTTCTTAAAAAAATGCTTACTTTCTTCATATCCAATGGTGATTGCAGAAATGCACATGACACCCTCAATTTTGTGGCTTTGTGTTGTAATCAGACCACTTACCCCCTACCACATCACATGATTTGAACACCTATGCATTAACCTCTCACTATACATATATTGAATCACTTACTGCCTGAAAGTAACAATGGTGATATCAACAAAGCCCCTCATAAGATGCTGACTTGCATATATGACTGTAACACTTACTCCCTTTAGATTCACAATGCATATTAATTCATCAACAACACTTTCAAGTCTCCATTAGATTGCTCACCTGCTATTAATGTACAAGCAGCAGGATAGGTTATAAGGGATCTTTTTGTTTTGTTACACCACTTACATGCTATCAATATGATAAGGCATGTAAGTTTATAACAACTTCAATGCATAACATATCACATACTTTCTTCATGGACAGAATCAATCAATTGATCAGTTCACTCTTTTATATCTTCATGTCATGATAGTTACCTAACCACCCATCAAAAGATATAATCATCTTTTATCTGAAAAGTTTAATACCAACTCAAAATCTTACCTTTGTGTGTGGAAACCAACTTGCCAATGCCTCACCCAGCTCAACATCTTTCTCTTTAGTAGTCCTGAACTCAGCATAGGGCACCAAAACACTTTATGATGTCAATATATGTATTTTATATCTAAGAATATTTTACTCACTATCTGACTGCATGCTCAATGCATAGTAGAATATTCCTTTCCTGGGCCACAATCAACAACATCTGCAATGATGCATCATTCAATACAGCTGCAGTTTGTTCCAACAGTATGTTACACCCTGCATCAGATGTGTCCATATCTGGTAGCAGAATTAGTAGAATAGAATAGAGATGAGAGTACACATGTACAAACTTTCCAGTTGCACAAATGCCTGTGGAGGAAATGCCATCTTGCACAAATCCCCCCATACATTTCTCTTGGTAAACATCTCCTTGGTGTGCTCCCTCTGCCTCATAAGCTGATCTTCCTGAGACAGTAGTAGGTCCTCAAGCTGGACATTCTGTATCATGAGTGCATCACATTTAGTGAACAGTACCACAACTGGCACTAGCATCCAAATCAATGAGCTCAAAAAGCATCACCAAGAAGAATTCATCACCATTTTTAGTGTCAATTCCCCCAAAGAACATTTCCTCTGCAACAGTGATAGCACGATGGAATTGATCCATTGGGATGCAGTACCTGCTCATAGTAGAGTAGTAATTAGAATCGAGCACAATACACCCACTCACCATATCACATGAATTCGCTTCTTAAGGAAAGTCGTATTTGCACACTTTATAATGAAATCTTTCATTTTGTCGAATTCATCCTCCCGACCCGCCTCAAAACCAGGAGAGTCATGAAAGACAATTTTCTGGTTGCTTTTGAAGACCATCTCGTAATCAATATCATGAAGTCCGCGCTGGGAAGTGAGAAAGATTGTGAAAATCACACGACGACATTCATGATGGCCATGAGCTCACCTCCCTGGACCCCTCGATCGTAAAGTCAAGCTGATCACACAAGGGAATTAACACCTAGCATATCCCAGCTCAGTCGAACACACCTTTTCCCCTTGATCATTGTAGATCTCCGGACCTTCCGTTGAATTGCAGATTCGCTGAAGGATGGTCGTCTTCCCGGCATTCGCCCTGCCAATGATGAGAACTCTAAATCGTCCAAACTTTTCCATAAGATCCGGGTCGACATGCTGCATGAAGTCTGACTCGTCCGAGGGTGGCTGGAGAGTGTTGGGGTCCGTGACCTGTTCCTCGGGCGTATCCGAATCTATGTGTTGTGTCTTGAGATCGACAGCATCGGTGTCTTTGGCTTGAGTTGGGAGAATGTTTGGGTCGCTGGGGATTACGCTGGGTTGTATGTCGGGTACGTCAGAATGCTGGGCAGGCGCCGGAGACGAGGCTCTACTAGCGATGGGAGATCGGAAGCGTCTAAATTGTTTCTTGATGGCAATCTTCATCGCAGGAGTTATTCAGAGAGCCGGAATATGAATGAAGTACGACTGATAGCTTGGGAGTGGTGGATAACAACGATGGGCAACGCACCGCGAAAACAAACACTGCGCCACTGCGGCAAGTGCCGAGCGTTACCTGATTTGGCTCCCTTTCCTTGGAATGACTCAAAGTGCTTGATACATATAGGGTATAGCACGGGTGGGAGAAACACCGCGGATGGGGGGTGTACGGGTATGGCGGGTACGGGTACGGTGTGCACTTTCCAAACCCGCAGCTACACCGTACCCGTATGCACGGTGTACGGGTATGCCACGGGTATGTGGCTGTGCATCACCAGACTGGCCTGAGCGGAGTTGCCCAAGTTACACTGTCGCGCGTTGTCCACCACAACGATCCTCCAAGATTCTCACCTCCGCTTGGCACTGTGTTTCGTACAGTGCAGAAATTCTTTTGTAGTCAGATCTGTCCACCGACAAAGTAAAGATGTCCCAGAAACA
>JBBPSX010000308.1:0-14417 GCA_038093815.1 Neoboletus cf. brunneissimus | reverse complement strand
GGCATTGAATTTTACAAAGCCTTTCGACACCAGGACATGGTTGGAAATGCCATAGCCTGACTCTCCACCACCCAGATGATGCTGAAGAAAGACAGAACCTTCAAACCCCCACTCACCACCTACATTGCAGAATTTCCAGGACGAGTCCAGCAGGCTACTATTAAGGACAACAATGTCCTCATCAGATACTTTGCTGCCGGAATCCTCACATCTATGATGAGGTGCATCATGGCCCTCAACACCGTCCCCACCACCATCACTGATTGGTACTCAAAGGCCATCCACTTTCAGATGCAGTGGGAATGAGCCAATGAGATCACCAAGAGGAACCAGCAGCCCTCTCGCCAGAATTACTATTCCTTCTCCTCTACCCCCACCTCCAGGAAGGACCCCAACACAATGGACACCTCAGCCATCAAAGTCAAAAAGATGACCCTGGCCATCAAGAAGCAGTGCATAAAAAAGAAGCTCTGCTTCCACTGCCAAAAGCCAGACCACAGGTCTGCCCAATGCCCTCACTTCACCTCCCCTCGCAAACAAGTAAGTGCAGTAGCTGAGGAAACTAAGGATAAGGACAAAGGAAAAGGGAAAGACGATGTCCCTAACCTGATAGATTGTGAGGATGACGAAGAAGATACCCCGGCTGTACATCAGGTTCACTACACCTCCTTGGGTTTTTAAATGGGGAAGCAGCTTCAATGCCTCCTTCCTGTTATGGACCAGTAACTATGATACTCATTTTCACCTTATCCTATTATTTTACAACTTATCATTTTTCTTTATCTTATCAGATTAGATATCTGATTCATATGATCTCACCTTATCTTTCTTTTATCTAATGATCACTCATCATATCACAGGAGATAACATTGTAACTACTCAGACTCCTATTCCATTCATCACATGACCGATTGTCACATGACTCATTCCTTGTATCTATAGATCTCCTGATCAAGATCTATCTCCATTTAGTCTTATTACTGACACTTCTATTTAGACTTTCATATATCTATAGTAGGTTATATTCATTTCTCACAATCATCTCTGTGCAGTGCACATTATGCTTCTCTCCCATTCTGCCACACCTCATGTGTTGCATGACTATTTAATCTCCATTCCTTCCATTCTATGATCCATGCTTCTACCTCACATATTTAATTACTGATCACCCTATATCATAGATTCGATATCAACATGTACAAATAGTATTTAGTATATAAAGATCCAAGAGGCTACGACTGTACCCCAGTCTAGTTCTCTTGGGAGTTACCTGCAAAGGTCTTGTTACACTCAAAGAGTTCCCTCTATCAGCAACTTTCCCAGTCTTAGTTGGTTGTTGACTTGCCTAAGCCTTGAAGCTTTGGGTCATTTCACTTCCCCCACTTCTTCATGTGCTTCTGTACTAGTACGAGATATTTCTAAGAAAATGCAAATCTCTGTTCAAGTCATTGTACCTTCGCACACCTTGAAAGCTGTCAAAACCCAAGCTCTCATCAACAGTGGTGCAGACATCTCCTGCATCGACTGGGACTTCATCCATAAGAACCACCTCCCCATCCAACACCTGAAAGAACCTATCGTAGTCCGAAATGTCAACGCCTCCTACAACAAGGATGGGGTGATTAAATTCACTGCCAACCTCTTTCTCAACATCAAGGGTATCACCCAGCGAGTAACCTTCCATGTCATGAACTGTGGACACAAAAACCTCATCCTTGGTCTCCCTTGGCTCCACTCGGCCAACCCAACCATTGACTGGGCCACCCCCACCATCCACCTCAATGAATCCATTGATCAGTCCAAAAAACTCTTCCTTGCCCAGGTAACAGACACCCATCACCATGACTCCAAGTTCCACCACCCAGAAACTGCCTGCCTCCAAAGGCACATCCATACCACCCCATCCAAGGACTCCCACCTCTACTCCTACCTCAACCATCTCTCTGAGAATGAATGGATTAGAGCAACCTACACAGAATACACTGTCAACCACATCCTCAAATGCAGCTCTCGCTTCATCTCTTGGGACTCCCTCCTCATCCAAAAACTAACCTCCACCACCGACCTCACCATAGCAGCTGAAGCTGCAAAGAAACCTGTCATACTCCCTCCTGAATATTCCCAGTTTGCCTCTGTCTTCGACAAAGAGGCCACTGCCATGCCACCATCCTGCCCCTATGATCACAAGATCAACCTTGATGAGTTCTTCGTACCAAGGATCACCAAAGCCTACCCTCTCGCCCCTGAAGAATGACTCACAGCAGAAGCCTTTCTAGAGGAAAACCTTAAAACTGGAAAGATCCACCCTTCAAACTCCCCCCAGGCTTCTCCCTTCTTCTTTGTAAAGAAGAAGGATGGTTCTCTTTGCCCCTGCCAAGACTACCAATATCTAAATGAACATACGATCCGCGACACCTATCCCCTTCTGTTAATATCCGACCTCATCGACAAACTCTGCAGCTCTCAGCTCTATACTAAGTTTGATGTGCGGTGGGGGTATCACAACATCCGGATCAAAGATGGACACCAGTGGAAGGGTGCATTCATCACCCACAAAGGCCTCTTTGAACCTATGGTCATGTTCTTTGGGATGACCAATTCCCCTGCCACATTCCAGCGATTCATGAATGATTTCTTTTCTGATATGATCACCGAGGAATGGCTTGTTATTTACATGGACGACCTTCTTATCTTCTCCCCTGACACAAAGACCCATGAGGAACAAACCAAGCATGTCCTCCAACAAATGATGGAACTTGATCTCCACCTCAAACTCAAGAAGTGTACTTTCGCTGCTGAAAAGGTCAAGTACCTTGGCATGATCATCAAACCCAACCAGCTCACCATGGACCCAGTCAAACTCAAAGGCATCTTCACCTGGCCCTAGCCCACCACTGTCAAAGGAGTCCACTCCTTCCTCAGCTTCACCAACTTCTATCGCCGGTTCATCCCAAACTATTCTAACATTGCACACCCCCTCATTGATTTTATGAAGAAGACTGCCAAGTGGAACTGATCCCCCTTTTGCAAGTCCACCTTCCAGGAACTCAAACAGCTGTTTCTTGAGCAACCCATCCTCCACCTCCTGGACCTCTCTGCCCCTTTTGCCATTGCCACTGACACATGAAAGTACACCTCTGAAGCTATCCTTCTCCAAACTGATTTGAATGGCAACTGGCACCCCTGCTCCTACCTCTCTCAGTTGTTTATCCCCGCTGAATGCAATTATGACATCTATGACAGAGAACTCCTCATGGTCATCCGAGCCCTTAAAGCCTGGTGACACTACCTACATGGATCCACCTTTCCCATCCAGGTTTTCATGGACCACAAAAACCTCACCTACTTCCTGTTACGTTCGAACCCAGGTAGGCTCGAGATGTAGACTGGTAAGCGGCTTCTTATCGAGGATGTCCTGACGGGGGCGCCAGACAACGGAAGAAGATGGTCAAAGGCGTTGCATAGGCTTGGTAGGCGAATACAAGGGTATAACTAGGATGGACAAGGTACAAGTCCAGAGGTAGAACCAGTAAGCTGAAGCTAGAGTACCACTAGCTAGGATCGTCCGGTATATAAGGATACGAATGAAGAGGAGCCCAAATGTGGGCTAAGGGTATGGGCAAAGGGCGAGGATGTCAAAAGGACACGCAAGCTAAAGTGCCAGGTGTGAAGTAAGCGAGGGTGGGCCGCGTAAGCGGGACGAAGGGTAAGACTACAGCATGACGTCGATGGATGCATGACTAGGATGGAGGGTGTGCCGATAGCACCAATGGTAAGGTAAATGAAGGGCGGCAAGGTGAATCGAAGAGAAAGTGTACGAGGGGACCAGGGGAAGATCCCTGGTAGATGTGAGGACAAATGACAGTGATGGGGAAGATCCCCAGATGTGACCGGTGAAGGTCCAGGGTGACGGGGAAGAAGAGCGTTCCTGGATAAGCATGGGAACGGGTCTACAGCGGAGGGTAGGGTGGAGGAGGTAACTCGGAGTGGGACGAGGATGGAAGACGGTGAGTCCGAGTGATGTCTAGTCGTAAGGCCAGGCGAAGAAGTCTCGTTAGGGACGGCGATGGTCTTCTAAAGCCAGGAGGGATGAGGATGAGGGGCGAGGTACAAGTGTACAGGCGGTTCTCACAGGTGTGAGACAGGGGCTGAGCCGAAAAAGGGATAGGGGTTAGGTGAGTTGTAACACTTCCGATTCCTCCAGACCCTCAACTGCCACCAGGCATGTTGGCTCCTTGACCTCGCCAACTTCAACCTTAAAATCATCCATGTCCCAGGACCTCAACTTGCCAGGCCTGATGCCTTCTCACACTGACCAGATCATCTCCCCTGTGATACAGACAACCAAGGAGTTACCCTCCTACCCCTCTCTCTCTTTGTATGTCTCACCAACACTGCTCTTTCTGACTGCATCAAATCCACCTCGCACAACAACCCTTGCACCCTCCAAGCACTCCAATCCCTCTTCCAAGACACCCCAGCGTTCCTTCACTCTCGCATCTCCCCTTGGCAACTGCTGGAGGGAGTCCTCACTTACAATGGTCAAATCTATATTCCTGCTAACTCCTCCCTCCGCTGCTCTATTCTCCAGTGCTGCCATGATCACACTGCTACTGGCCATCCTGGCTATCTGAAAACTTGCCAACTTGTCACCTCTGAATTCTGGTGGCCCAGCCTTGCTTCCTATGTTTGCCATTATGTTGAAGGCTGTGCTACCTGTCAGCAAAACAAATTGAACACTCATCCCACTGTTCCCCCGCTCACCCCTATCTGCTCCACCTGCACCCACCCCTTCCAGCAAATTTCCTGCAACCTTATCACTAATCTCCCCCTGTCTGGGGGCTTTGATTCTCTTCTGGTTGTGGTCAACCATGGGCTTACTAAGGGGGTGATTCTCTGCCCCACTAACAAAACCGTGACTGTGGAAGGCATCGCCATTCTCTTTTTCCTTTCTGTTTACAAATGCTTTGGCCTTTTTGACAAGGTCATCTCTGATCGGGGACCTCAATTTGCCTCGGCATTTGCCAGAGAACTCAGAAAGCTCCTTAACTACAACCTCGCCCTCTCCATTGCCTACCACCCTTAAATGGATGGGGAAACTGAACATGTCAACCAAGAGATCAAGACCTACCTTTGGATCTTTTGTGGAGCACACCCTACAACCTGGGCTGACTCAATTGCCAATGCTGAATTCACCCACAACCACCGCCCCCATTCTGTCACCAATCAATCCCTGTTCTACCTCATGATGGACTATAAACCCCGTGCCCTACCATCGGTCATCTTCAAAACCTCCCTATCTGCAGTCACCTGCCATATCAAAAACTTGACAGCTGCCTATGATGAGGCCCTAGCGGCCCACGAACTCACATGCCAAGTAATGATGTCACACAACCAGAGGAACTTTAAACCTTTCAAGAAGGGAGACAAGGTTTGGCTCAAAGCCCACAATTTGAAATGATTGGTCATCAACCCCAAATTTGCACCTAAATGGGAAGGACCCTTTGTCATCACCGAAACCCTCTCCCCTATCGTCTGCCACCTCCACATCCCCTCAACCTGGAGGATACACCCTATTTTCCATGCCTCTCTATTGACCCCATACAAGGAAAACTCTGTCCATGGCCCCAATTTCCCTGTTCCACTGCCAGACCTTGTAGATGGGGAAGAGGAATACGAAATTGAGAAGATTCTCAAACACCAAGGCTTCACCCACTCCCAGTCATATTTGATACGTTGAAAAGGATACTCAGCAGAAGAAGACTCCTGGATCCCTGAGCACGACCTTAAACATTCGAAGGCCGCCCTCCTTGATTATAAGAAATGACACCCAAAGTGCTTCCCCTCCAGTTCCTCCTCTCACACCTAAGCCCACTATCCACCAACCAACCGCTATGCCCTGCTCTGATGTTCCCTCTGATGACTACTATCCCACCACCATCCTGGTCTCTGTCACCCCTTCCTTCGTTTCCTCAGTCTCTTCGCCACCAATTGCCTCACCTACTCCTTCTTCTACTCTTTATGATCCTATATCCTTTGTCAAGGACATATCCATGCCTTCGTCCCATGTCACTTCTCCTGGCTGGGGCTCTCCTTCTCCTTCCCCTCACCACCCCCTGTTACAACTCGTCCTAGCCCCTATCCTTTTTCGGCTCTAGCCCCTGTCTCACACCTGTGAGAACCGTCCGTACACTTGTACCCCGCCCCTCATCCTCATCCCTCCTCATTTAGGGAGACTGTCATCATCCTTAACATGACTCCCTTGCTTGGTCTAACAACTAGACATCACTCGGATCCTTCGTCCTCCGCCCTCGTCCCCACTCCGAGTTACCACCTCTGCGCTACCCCCCGCCATAGACCCGTTCTTGTGCCTACCCAGGAATGCCCTACTCTCCTGTCACCCTGGACCTTCACCAGTCACATCTGGGGATCTTCCCCATCACCGTCATTTGTCCTCACATCTGCCCAGGATCTCCCCCTGGCGCCCTCGTACGCTTTCTTCTCCTTCTTGTTCACCTTGTAGACTTTCATTTACCTTACCACCGGTGCTATCAGCACACCCCCTTTGCCCTAGTCAGGCGTCCACCGACGTCATGCTGTAGTATTTCCCTCCGCCCCGCTTACGCGGCCCCACCCTCGCTTATTTCACACTTGGCACTTTAGCTTGCGCGTCCTTTTGATGGCCCTGCCCTTTGCCTACACCCTTGGCCCACATTCGGGCTTCCCTTGATTCATTTACTTATATACCGGACCTCTTAGCATACTTATTCCCTATCTTCGTCTTGCCTGGTACCCATCTAGCACCTTATGCCTGGTATTTCCTAGTACCTCGAACCTTGGACCTTGGACCTTGTTACGTTCCAACCGGGCAGCTGGCAACGTAGGCCTGGTAGGATCTTCTAATCGAGGAAGTCCTGACGGGGGTGCCAGACAACGGTAGAAGATCATCAACGGATGGGCATTGGGTTGAGCACGGGTGTTACAAGGCTAGGGGATGCCCAAGGTACAAGGGGGGTACTAGGTGAGACCAGGCAAGAACCAGGCGGGGACCAGGCAAGACAAAGATAGGGAATAAGTATGCTAAGATGTCCGGTATATAAGTGTATGAATAAAGAGGAGCCCGAATATGGGCCAAGGGTGTGGGCGAAGGGCAAGGCCGTCAGAAGGACGCGCAAGCTAGAGTGCCAGGTGTGAAATGAACGAGGGTGAGGCCACGTAAGCGGGGCAAAGGGAGAACTATAGCACGACGTCAGTAGGACGCATGACTAGGGTGAAGGGGTGTGCCGATAGCACCGAAGGTAAGGTAAATGAAAGTGTACAAGGTGAACAAGAAGAAGGAGAAAGCATGTGAGGGTACCAGGGGGAGATCCTGGGCAGATGCGAGGACAAATGACGGTGATGGGGAAGATCCCCAGATGTGACCAGCGAGGGTCCACGGTGACGGGGAAGAGGGGTGTTCCTGGTTAGGCACGGGAATGGTTCTATGGCGGAGGGTAGGACGGAGGGAGTAACTCAGGGTGGGGTGGAGGGCGGAAGATGAAGAGTCCGAGTGGTGTCGGGTCGTTAGACCAGGCGAGGGAGTCACGTTAGGAATGATGACGGTCTCCTAAAGCCAGGAGAGATGAGGACGAGGGGCGAGGTACAAGTGTGTGGACGGTTCTTACAGGTGTGAGATAGGGGTTGAGCCAAAAAAGGGATAGGGGCTAGGCGAGTTGTAACAGACCTCCCCCAGCAACGTAGCACCTGTACTTCGCACCTTGCCTATGTCCATCCCTTGATCATCTTCTGCTGTTGTCTGGCGCCCCCGTCAGGACTTCCTCAACCAGAAGATGCCACCAGGCCTACATCTCCAGCTACCCGGTTGGAACGTAACACCCCCCTCTTGCTCCTCTTGCAGGCCCTGCTACTCCTGCAACAATTGTCTTGGTAGACCTCCCAGTTTTCGCCCATCATCTTCAGGATGATCTCCCTAATGGAGAGGCCCTCCAACAGTTATGTACCCTTCTTCACAACTCCCATCTTATGGTCTCTGTCTTCTTCCATCTTGACCTCTGTTCCCTCCTCTGGGCCCTCTATAAGGCATATCTCCAATACTCTCACCTGCACCTCCTCACTGCCTGCCCCAACTTGTCTGCCAGCACTCATGTCACCATCCTTGAGTTACAGATTGATCAGATCACTGAAGAGCTCAAGGGAAACCTTGTCAGGGCCATGTATCAGTTGGACATGTTAGAGTTTCTCAAGGAGATTAAGCAATACAATTTGGAACTTGCCACCTTTTCTACTTTCACCCCTGACATCCCCTCTGCCTCCTCCTCTCTACTAAATGATAATGAAATCCGCTTCATGGAACAAATAGAAGCCCATTGGACCAGACATGAGGGACACGCAGCTCTTCCCCCTTCTCATCCTCAGTACACCAAGACTTGCTATGAATGCCACCACCTGGGTCATATTAGATCTGATTGTCAGTACTATCAATGCCCACACTGCCTTCACTGGGCTCCAGGTCACTTCAGCTCCCATTGCCCACGTTACTGACATGTCAACCCCTCTTAATCATCTTCAACAACATCTTTGTCCTTGCGTCACACCCACTCATCCTTGTCTTCTGCTGCCACCCCACCTTGTCCAGTACAACCACCTCGTCACACCTCCTCTCGCCCTCATCGTCGGCCCACCCCCACACCCCCCTACCCCTGACTATGACAACAATGATGACATCTATGATGACATCGCCTGGGGCAACATCACCAGCTCCTTCTACAGCAGGTCGGCCAACCTCTACTAGGATTTCTTTGCCAGTGGCTCAAAGGATAACCTGGGGGTAATGTTACAATTCATTTCTACATCTACTCTTTTTCCTACTCTTTTCCCTTCACTTGCCCCAGCCTTGCCTATGCTTCTCATAACCTACGCTTCTGTCAGTCACGGTCAGTCATAACCCCTTTCATTTAAACCTTAAACTACACAGCCTAGCCTGGGTTCTTCTTTGAACCCTTCCCCTCCACCCCGGGCAGTGCCCCTTTTCATCTCCACTTTTCATCTCCAGCTATTGCCTCCGTTCCATCCCACTTTGTGCCCTTGCTGTAGTATCCCTGCTCAGACACCTTGTGCACCCCATTCCCCTTTGCCCTAGACTTACCTCTTCCAGCGTGGTCTGTGCATTGTAGGGTACTCTATTTAGTTCTCTTGTCCACTACCCTGTATTGTAGCTTAGCTTCCCAAATCTTATCCTTGAAAGCTCAACCTTGTACAATCCATCTTTGCCTGTCACTGGACCAGCTTAGACCCTCACATCCTTCATCCTCGACAACAAGGTGTTAAGACCTGAGTTGACTGAGGCTACAGATCTTCAATCCCCACCTCCCCCTGCATTCTATCCAACACATCCATGTTGTCGCCTTCATCCTTGTCCCTCTCATCCCAAGAGCGCCCTCTTTTTGGGTCTATGGTCGCCCTCTCCTTGGTTGAACTGTAACACTTAAGGTACTTTCAAAGTACCAAGTCAAGAGAAGACAGAGGAGAGTCTTGGAGACTTGATCTCAGAGGTCAGGAGTGAGACTAAGTTAATATTCAGACTGAAGGCTAAGTACAGGAGTGCTAGGGGTTTATATACTCAAAGTTACATAGTGTTACAACTCGCCTAGCCCCTATCCCTTTTTCAGCTTGAACCCCTGTCTCACACCTGTGAACACCATCTACACACCTGTACCTCACCCCTCATCCTCATCCCTCCTCATCTAGGGAGGCTGTCATTGTCCCTAATGTGACTCCCTTGCTTGGTCTTATGACATGACACCACTCGGACTCCTTATCTCCCATCGTCACCCCTACTCCGAGTTACCTCCTCCACCCTACTCTCTGCCCTAGACCCATTCCCATGCCTATCCAGGAATGCCCTTCCTCCCTGTCACCTTGGACCTTCACCGGTCACATCTGGGGATCTTCCCTATCACCGTCATTTGTCCTCACATCTGCCCAGGATCTCCCCCTGGTGTCCTTGTATGCTTTCTCTTTCTTCTTGTTCACCTTGTAGACTTTCATTTACCTTACCATCGGTGCTATCGGCACACCCTTTGTCCTAGTTATACCTCCACCAATGTCATGCTGTAGTATTTCCCTTTACCCTGCTTACGCGGCCCCTACCCTCGCTTATTTCACACCTGGCACTTTAGCTTGCGTGTCCTTTTGATGGCCCTGCCCTTTGCCCACACCTTTGGCCCACATTCAGGCTCCTCTTGATTTGTTTACTTATATACCGGACCCCTTAGCATACTTATTCCCTATCTTTGTCTTACCTGATACCCCCCTAGTACCACCTGGTATTCCCCTAGTACCTCACACCTGGTACCCCCCTAGTACCTTGTACCAATGGACTTCCCTCTCACGTTGTTGTTGTGAGTCTAAGCGATCAGGCGATCAGGCGAAGACAAAGAATTGAAGGGGCAAACCCAAGAGAATGGTTTGAGGGTAAAAGGAGGAGATGATAAGGAAGAGGTAAACTCGCAGATGGTAATAGCAACTAGGTTAGCTATGAGATCCTAATGATCCGAAGACTCACTGTAGTGGGAGCTACCGAGATCTTGAATACACGTCTTAGGAGTAGCACTCGCGTGAGTATCCAAGGTCTAGATGACTATCTTAGAACTGGGGTTCTAAGGTCGTCTAGTGGTGTATTAAATAGTATGGTACAGTGTGCACGGACCAAGCTGTGTGTGTAAGTAAATGACCGTAAGTAGTAAGTACTGGGCATAGGGTATGACGTATTGTGGGAGAGATGAGTAAGGAGGGAGTGGAGATGAAGGTGGGAGTGGGAAAGGGAGTACGTCATGGGAAATGGTAAGGTCTAGGCCGATGGGTGACTAAGTCATGGCCGAGGTGATAAGAGAGGGAAGATAAGATAAGTAAGTATCAGGTGATCATGGAAAGAGGGATCACGTGATGGAAGGGAATGAAAGAGCACATGATTGTGGGAAGGTCACGTGATCTGAAATGGTTAAGGTAAAAGAGATAAGATAAAGAAGAAAGATTAAAAGTTAGTGAAGCGGGGCGAAAAAAGAGAAAGTAAAGCATTATGAGCGTGAACTCATAACAGTTGTAGCACTTGTACTTCGCATCTTGACCAATGTCCATGCCTTTGATGATCTTCTACTGCTGTCTGGTGCCCCCGTCAGGACTTCCTCAATTAGAAGATCCTACCAGGTCTACGTTCCCAGCTACCTGGTTGGAACGTAACAGTTCCAGACACTTTTGGCAGTCTGGTTGGGATCAAAGGTAGGAAGCAGATGCTTCTTGATGTGGAGATGCATGGCACTGATGACCTGATCATCTTCATCCTTCCATTTGTTGATAGCATCCTGCTTGGCCTTTTGAATATTGTTGGTGTCCACAGGAGTAGGGCAATCATGGATCATAATAGGATGCCAGAGACTCTGGAAGCACAGATACATCTGTATGGCCTCAGCCCAGGCATGGTAGTTCATGCCATTGAGCATGGAAACAGAGTTGAAGGCATTGGTGTTGGAAGACATGTTGATAGCTAGAGATAAGAATTGTAGACAATGTCGTCAGTAACCTTGACCAAATCTTAGAAAAGATGGAAGGGAGGAGTATGAGACTTGCTCAATGAACTGAAGTCTAGCCAAAAAACAGCATAGTCTTCCCCTGCAACAGAGGTCTATTCTCATAGTTTGTGTTATGATTTTCCTCGGTTCACGGTACCCAGCCCGGCTCTCCCTTATCCAGCCCCCGGCTACACCTCATTTTCCATTCCCGGTTTTGCCCAGACTCCCTTCGACTGTGTTCTTGTTCGTCGCCCCTGAACACAGCTCTTACCGGTTCTCTCGGTCATCCCCGGCCTCATGCCTTTCCCCTCGTCATCGCCCTTCGGCTGTATTACCACCGCTGCGTCACACAGCACGTCTCGGTATCTATTCGCGGTCTCTGTTCCCTTACTTCTCCCGCGATCCCTCGTGGTCTATTGATCCTGGTTGATCGCCCTTCCATTGGCTCGGTTCCTATTCTATTCGCGGTGGCTTTCCACAGACTCTTACTATAGACCCCGGCGCTGGTATACTTCGCTCTATTGCTCCCTATTGGTACCGGTTACCTTATATGGACTCTTCCCCACGGGCACACAGGTCTTCTTTTATTTGGTATATATAGACCCGCCTTATGCAGATGTATCTTAACTTAGATCTGATCCAAAGTACCTAGCTTCGAACTCTTGGCAGAGAACCTTCTCAGTCAACTAGAGCCGAAGTGACATCACCTCTAGTTCTCCTCCGGAGTCACGGAAGGAACCCCTCGTACCCATGCCGGACTATACCCCTATCTTGCCTCAGACGCTGAGACTGCTCTTTGCTGAGCGTTCAGTTGCTGGATCACGATCTACTTATTACGTAAACGTCGGTCGAGCTTATGCCGACTGACGCGAGCGTAACAGTTTGGGTGACAAAGTCACACTGAAAATTAATGATACTAACAGTAAATGAGTCACACAGGAAGTACCACTGCCAGGTGTATAATTTCACTCAGCATGAGGACACAACTGAGGAGTGGGGTGAATGAGTCATGCATCACATGAATGGGAATGTTCAGAAATAAACCAGGGAGCCGTTGGCCTCTGGCTTTCACCAGATCACCACTTGGGGCTCATAACCTGTCAAGAGGATCAAGTGGCCTTATATAATGGGATGCAGTGCTGTGAGCACTGTACTGAGGGAGAAAGGGTCCTGCAACATACTTGAGGGTTGAGACTGATGGTTGTGGTTTGTATTCAAGAAGAATTGAAACTCCTATTGTAACTCAGTCACAACTTGCAAACTAAGTAGTTGAAGGTACACACTTATGTAATACTACTAAATACTTAGTGTAACTACACTATACTTCAACACTAACAAACAATGGCAATTATCATGTGATTTAGCTGAGATCTTGGTCATTAGTTGAAAAGTGAAAAAACTATTGCAATGGAGTTACTGTTTTAAAATAGCCATATCTCCACAGCCACTGGGTCAAATCACATGATCCAAGGACCAGTGGGTAGCCAATGGTAGGTACCATGTTTGATCCCACCAAGGCTAAGCGAAATTCCCACACATGGTTGCAGTGTGCAAAGCACACTGCATCCAGGTTAGTTATTGCAACAGTTTTTGGAGTTACTGTAAGCACTTAGCAATACAGCTGCTTATTGTTACACGAAGGTGCAACAGGTGACACGACTCGTGTCCACTAAGTCCCAAGTGGATTTCCTAAGGCCTGGAGCTAGGTCTCTGAGGTGATGAGGCAGAGGGGCGTTACTTTCTAGCGAAGGGATAGAAGGGCGAGCCAAGTGGTACGAGGCAAGGTTGGGGAGATGTGATCTCGGAACTTGTAGACACGAAGTGATGTGTAGATCAAAGTTACCGTACACAAGGAAGCTATGTGCTATTTATAGTAGGAGGTTCAGGGCCAGCTCGGAGGCAGTAAGTATGGGGAAACTACGAGATAGCATATAAGAGAATGCTACCGAGGAGATATAGAGTCCGTGGCCAATAGGATAGCGATCAACCGGGGTCAATAAATAGGGGAATAGTGACCGAGAGGAGTCATGGGAGAAGTAAGGGGAATAGGTCCGTGCTTATGTTCTCCGCACTGGATCCTCACCAAAAGTGAAATGGCCCAAAGCTAGGCTTAGGCAAATCAACTAAAACCTTGACAGGAAGAGGAAAGTGGACTGAGAGGAACTATTGGGTGTAAACTCCCAAGAGAACTAGACTGGGGATACCAGCCGTAGCCCTCTGGGTTTATATATCATTCTGTCTATGTGTACATGTTGTGTCTAGATCTCTAATCTAGGGCATAGGGCGAGCGGTAATTAAGTAAGTGAGGCATATGCATGTGGAATGGAAGATAATGGAAATGAAAGACATAAGGTGCACACACTGTGTGGCAGAATGGAAGAGAATCATAATGGAGATGAATGTGAGAAATAGATATAACCTAATATAAATAAAGTGTCCATCTGAGATCTGGACTAGTACATGACCTTGTCACGTTGTTACAACTTACCTAGCCCCTATTCCTTTTTCGGCTCAACCCCTGTCTCACACCTGTGACAACCACCCGTACACTTGTACCTCGTCCCTCGTCTTCGTCCCTCCTGGCTTTAGGAGACCGTCATCGTCCCTAACGTGACTCCTTCACTTGGTCTAATGACTAGACACCACTCGGACTCCTCGTCTTTCCCCCTCACCCCACTCTGAGTCACCTTCCCCGTCCTACCCGCCGCCATAGACCCGTTCCTGTGCCTATCCAGGAACGCCCTTCCTCCTCGTCACCTTGGACCCTCACCGGTCACATCTGGGGATCTTCCCCATCACTGTCATTTGTCCTCGCATCTGCCCAGGATCTTCCCCTGGCACCCTCGTACG